>PNEQ01083413.1:0-78089 GCA_003012365.1 Medauroidea extradentata | reverse complement strand
GAAGTCCCAGGAGGTCGCAATGCTTGTCTACCTAGGCTGTGACGGCAGACTGAGGCATTACTTGTGCGCGCTACAGTACTGGAAGAAGTCCCAGGAGGTCGCAATGCTTGTCTACCTAGGCTGTGACGGCAGACTGAGGCATTACTTGTGCGCGCTACAGTACTGGAGGAAGTCCCAGGAGGTCGCAATGCTTGTCGAAGGCGCATGTCGGAATTGAGGTCGCGACTTTATGACGCGTGCTTCGTTGCCATCGCGAGCGTAAAAAGAGTCGACGACATGTCTTCATTCCTCGGACCAGGGCCTATCTACTTACCCTGTGTCATCGCTATCCTATACCACCCCCCCCCCCAACCCCCGAGGAGGAAATGGAATAAAATACACTTTACTGCCTAGAAATAAAACCCTGCACACCCTCCCCCTATGCAGACCTACTGTAGTTCACATGCAGTATGGATAATATGGATCTGAGTCCTGTGATGTATGTATACAGCATGTGCCATACGTTATGTTACGTATATTACGAGGTGATTCTTAAAGATAAAACATAACGAAAATGCTTATTGATTAATGTCCGGAAAATACCCCCGAAAATAGAATGTAATATTTATATTTTATTTTACAGCACTGAAAATTATACACCTTAAATGAAGATTTTTAATAGCATAATTTTATATTAATCTGTTTCCATTTCATTAAGTAAACGATGTTCCATTATCAGGGATATATATCCCTTCCAATCATGTTTGGTTTGTTGCAGAGATATTACAACGTTGTTTATAGCATCGTTTAATATAATTCATGTTTTCTGTAAACGACAAACTGCAATTAAAACAACTTAATTATTGAAACTTACAATAAACTTTTTTGCAGGAGTGTACAGTAATAAAGATTGTAGAAAACTATAGACGACAAAGGTACCAGGAACAAAAAATGGGCTATACAACGTGTATCGACAACATAATAATGTCCGTCACCGTCAAACTGCGTTAATTAATGCTATCGAACCATTTATTATAACGGTAATAATTAATATATAACTAATTATTGTACCGTATTCACAAAAAATACCACTTACTTGTAAATACGGTTACGAATTTGTTTGTTATTTAATGTTTGTCCACAGAAAAATTAAACTTCATCGTGCTGCCTTGAATTTTGAACAAGTGACTTACGAAATAATTTAAAAATTCCGTAACCGTGCGAGTCACTCATCACTAAGTTACAAAGTATCAGTTCAAATATGACGTTAGTTGTAATTGTTAACTCATTACCCGCTGTGTTCGCTGATGTTCTCGCCAGCTCAGCGTGTACAGTTTAGCGGATGATACATTTGGATACGTGGGTACGTATAGAAAGCGTATTCTCTAAAATCACAGGAGTCACTATCTACGGAAACTGCGGTTTATTTCTGGCAAGATTACTAAACTCAATCTTTGTGAACTTCCGTTTGTCAACTGATATTCAGACAGGCAGACCGCGATACGGCTATGGCGCGGATTTAGTTGCTGCACAACAATTTCATATAGAAATGCTAGGGATTAAACGACGTAGACTTCTAATTTTAACAAATTTATAACCATTATTTATTTAACAATTTTAACGAAATGAGTTCTTTTCATCCCGTAGGTATTTGTTATTCTGATAGTTATTGGATTTACGTGATATTTTTAGTGTGGCCCATCTGTGTTTTATTATTTGGTCGATACTTAATTCCGTTTAGTTACGTAAACATTTTTGTGTGGCGTGGTTTTTTTTAATGTTTCATCCATCTTATTGCGTCAATTTACATTTTCATTTGAACATATATTTTAAGTATTATTTGAGAATGTTCTTTTTAAGATTTATTTAGTCAGAATATAAATCGGCTGGGCAATAAATGGGTAGCTCTTCACCTTTTCTACTTAAAATGTCTCATGAATGGTTGTAATTAAAAATTTTTTTTGAAGATATTTGTAAGCCAGTAACTGAACGAATACAGCCCTAACCGATACCTATACGAGGTTACAAAATGTCTGTGCATGATCACGTTTACTATCTCACAAAACGGTTGGAAATACGTTGTATCGAAAACTTCGCTGAGAGCAGTCGTTTGCGCTGTATATTTGAATATTAAAATGTGTTAATGCTTTCTGTCATGACTCGTAGCGTAATAATGCACGAGAAAAAAAACTGCTATTTAAACAGAACTGTTATGTGTACGTTAAAAGGGTATAAGAAATTTAAAAATACACAACATTTTCTTGCGCACTAGAAATGTATCTTCAAGTTCACTGAAAATAAACAGAAAAAGCTTAAAACCGTTACAAGTAACTAATCTTCTTGTTCCCGTGGGGCCGCGGTGGCCGAGTGGTCAGACCTCTCCCACCAAGGCGATCCGGGTTCGATTCCCGGCGGGGTCGGTCCCCAGATTTTCGCGTGTGGGAATAGATCCGCTGGTTGGTGGGTATTCTCGGGTATCTCCCGTTTCTCCCGCCCTTTCATTCCGACGCTGCTATATTATCACATCATGTCACACCACACCAACAGCGCTGAGCAGATCTCTCACTCACTCACATTCTCGTTCCCACCATAAGACTGCAGTATAAACTCCTGCTCTTGATAATACCTGCTGCTAGGTGCGGTGAAACATTGGTCCAACGTACCTGTTGTAAAATATATGCTGAAGCAAATTTGGATGCAAATAATTTATATGGTTGAACAATGAATCAATATTTACCACGTGGTTTCGAATAAGTAAATTGTATGCTTCATGGTGTAGATTGTTGAAATAAATATATATCAAATTTGAAAAACAATTCAAATATTGGATATGTATTAGTAGTATATTTAGAATATCCAAAATAATTGATTTACATAAATATATCACATTAGCTCCAGAAAATTTAATACCTGACGGATAATAACATATTTAATTATTAATATTTTCTGATAAAGTGAAATATATACTACACTAAACATCATAAGCAATATTTATCTTTAGGAATGAAACTGAGAAATGTACACAGAGTATTAACATTCAGACAGCCTGATTGGATGAAATATTGTATTAATCTAAACACTAAAATGCGAACAAGTGCTACACATAATTTTGAAAAATATTTTTATAAATAAATGAATAATCCTGTTTTTAGAAAAACTATGGGAAATATTAGAAAATTAGTTAACATTAGATTATATACAAATGCTAAACAAATAGAAACATCAGTTGCTAAATCCAATTTTAAAGAGAGAAATACGTTTACAAAATCATTAACCTCAATACATTTGAATAAAATATACATAATATGAAATGATTCAACATTTTGCACCTTTAGATAAAAAAAGCTATACATCACAAATAAACAAAAAGGTCATTATTAAAATAAAAGATGAAAATAATGGAAGAATTAATGGAATTGAAATAAAAAATGTGTGCCATAAATGTAGAAAATTATATCAAGAAAATAGCAAAAGGCTTAAAAATGAATGTAGTTAAAAATGAAATTGCATTTGATGATTATAAAATTTGCGCATTCAAATTTGTATGCAAATCAAGTATTGTTGAAAAATATGAATCTCGTAAGAAGTAAAAAACACTAATTATTGTCAATTGAATCTAGGAAAAGAGCATTAATTGCTAAAGATGATGAATAGTTATTCTTAAAGATAACAGTAACTCCTTACCATGGGGTCATTATCAAACTGAAAATAAAGCCTTATTTTAACACATATTTTAATGTTTAAATACTTTAAATTATAATTAAAAATAAATTAATATTTTGGAATTAAAAACAGTAAATAAATTATATATAACTAATTGATTTCAATTGTAGTTGTAATGTTAATGATGATAACTTCTGAAAGAAGTGAAAATCAAACATTTAATGCAATAAAATAAGTAAATAATTTTAGTTGCATTAAAATATCGTAACAAGATATTACACAAATAAATTCATCTGTTGCTTCAAATGCTATTAGATTTTTTCAAGAATATCACTATATTAAAATTTTACGTTAAATAAAGAACGAAATATTAACAGTTATCAAAATTCCAAGATGCGGTTTGTTATCAGATGACATATTCTGTTTTTCTACTTATACTAATAAATTGGCAATAACAACTAACAAATGGCATTATTCATTAGCCAGTTCAGAAATACTTCAATTGACTCAATCAGCTGTTCATATGTCGACTAAACATTTTAACCTTGTTTTTAAACATTAAATTCAAAATCCACATATAATAATAACAAACAAGCGAAGTAGACACACATTAAAAAATCTCAACAGTTATTCAGTTACAAATTAGACGGAAAAGGTGGAATATTTGCTCATGTTTTTTTTTTTTTTAATTCCAGATAAATCACCAGTAGATAAAGTTTTAAAATATGCAAATAGTGGAAATACGGGGTTTGTTTTTAATGGAACGAAATATTGTGGTAGTAAACAGATGAATTCTATTTTGTTAATTAGTTTTAAATTAATCATACTTTAATAACGTGTCTTTTCATTTTATCGTAAGTTGATCAAAGTTGGTTGAATGTAATATCATTATTCTATGATTGATTATTCGTGTTTTAACAATGTTTTCGTCGTTTTTTCGACGATTTGATCGAATATAGAAAAACAGCTAAATTTTTCGGTAACTTTGGGAAATTATTTATTTATTATTTTTCTATTTTTATTGTTGAAAATATGTGATTCAATCAGTGAGTTTATTTCGCTGATGTAATGAGTAGTTTTCAACAAATTCTCGACGGAGCAGTTTCAAGAGTTTGAATCAATGGACAATCACGGTCTAACTGCGAATACTGCGAATACTCACTGTTCACTTTTAGAGTGTAGTATACGGCGGGAAGTCAGAAATCTAGATGGAATAACGACAAGGTTAGTTGGTTCCTGTGGTGAGGAAAATAATTAATTCTGATTTCTGCATGACACTGAAGTACGTGTATTTACATAATTACACACTGCACAAGGCACACAATATGGACGTGCAGTCGACAAGTTTACCATAATCCGGCCACAGTTGACTTAAAATAATCAAAATATATTTTTAAGAATTGTTCATATAAGAAAAAGAGTGCATTTTAAAAGTAACCAATTAACGACAATAAAAATAATTTATTAAGAAGTTCCTGGCAAATGAAATTTATAACGAAACTAATTGTTTAATACATTCACCACTGTACTGACATGTTGTGACAGAATACCAACATCAAGACAAGAACAAAACAATAGGAAAAACAACCTGAGTTTGAATGTGGTCAACATATACACAAATAAAATAAAAAAATGGCGAGACTTTCCATACGGAATTATTATAAATCCCAGGACTGAATAAAAATTCTAACTTAAAAATCGACAACAAACGAACACCAGACAAGTAAGACTGAAAGGCTCAGGACAGCACATATAATTCCTGAGACGAGACACAGAACAAGGTGAACGACGATGACGTCACCTGTACATAAATAGAGGACACAACAATGGAGACACAGAGGAACACAGCAGATCTGCCAGGAAGAGCTCGTCACGACGTCTCTGGAGCTGATATCTGCTGTCGTCTTCAGGCAGACTGCATGTGGAAACTGGATAGAATAGTTGATGGCGCACACAGGATGTCAGGTAATTCACGGACACAGACTGTGCTACGAATTACTACCAAAGCTGATAAGAAATTGCGCTCTTTAGTAAAAACTCACCAGGCTTTTAGCTTAGTGATATGTACAACATACCAGAGAGCAGGAATGTAAGGAGATTGTTCGCACTAATGCCATTGTTCTCGTAAACTTAGTGCGTTACGACTTTTAGCCAGAGAGTATATTCTACTTAGTATTTATATCAGATTCCCTTGGCACAGTCTATATCCTTGAATTACCTTACATTCTGTATAGTCATTGTCTCCTAGCGCAGCCAATTACAAGAGCTCTGGTTTGATTGGCCACACACATTGCTGTTATTGTTCTACGGTTTTATGTGTATTTTTGTATTTTCAATCAAATGCCTCCACATTCTTGGTTTTGGACAACATAATGATAAATAACATACTTAAAAAAATATTTCTTCCATTAAAATAATACCGAGAATGAATTTTGAAACACAGTTTTACATACTAGCGTGCTGGAATAAGGACTAAAGTCATCTTAGATTTTATAAACGTTCTGCTCCGCTATTTGGAACTCTGCATGATATAATTTTACTCTGGTAAAACAATTTCAATTTAAACAGTTTCAACTACCTTATGTATATGTCCTAAAGTAAATACCATTATGTTAGTTTTAGACATTAGAGTAAAATAGACAAACCAGCTTCAATAATATATGATAGGCTGATATTTTAATTATTTAAATAATTTTTATTTTCAATCTCTTATCAAACCGAATTTATTATAAATGTTCAATTACACGTGAAAAGTACTTTATTTACTGCTTCATAAGATATCATACGTTTCGTACTCAGAATAGCCGCTCCAAATATTCTCACGGAGTTAATATGTTTCAGTAAATAATCTTGTTTTGGTTGCTACATTTTTGTTACTAAGCTAGTCAAAAATAGACCAAAGCAATCGTAAATAGCTACCACGAACATTTGAGTTATTTTACAAACACCAAATTTCTGGCCAAAGAATTCTTTTCTTGTAACAAAATATGCACAAGTTAAGGGGTCTGACTATCTGCACGGAGTTGAAACCTGGAGACGATGATAGCTCATTTAATTCGCGACTCTACTTATTTCAAATAAAAATCATTCAATCATAATGTATTCCAAGTACCATTTCTGAAGAAACGTGTTTAGGTATTTGTCGCTCAAAATATTTGTGGGCACACACGCGTGTACTATTCCTACAGTGTTATTCGTACGTAGGTATACCCAACTTACGCAAGTTGAGCAGTTTTCTAATATCTCCCAGAACTGTGCGTACTACTCTGGACCTAGTAGACGGCTACCTTAATGTAGCAGCCAATAGGCAACCAGTTGCACAGTAAAAACGCTTTCTGTGCTACAAAAATGTTAATGGTTTTAAGCTTACGATAAATGAACTTTAATTTAAAGAAGAAAAGCTAAAAAGCATTAATAAATATTTTAAGAACATTTTCTTTACTGCAACATCATTTTATTTGTAGCGAAAATGATATTATCCAAAACACGTCTTAAAATAACTAAATTTAATGTTGTCTTAAAGATTACTACTGAACTATTCAAAGCCTTTGAACCAAATGTTGAAATAAGAGAAAGTTTCTGAGCTGATAAAATACACGTAACTATGTTTTAAGTATTGCAAACGGTCAACATTTCCAGCGATAAATCACAACCTCTTTTTTTTAAGTCGTTGTGCACTTGTCTAGTTACCAACTGTATAACTGTATTGCGGTCCTAGAGATAGTTAAGTTGTGCGAAGAGGAATGTACTGAGTCATAGAGAAAGTGATTTAAACATTTTTAAAATTAACTGTGGGTATCGGCAAGCAGACATTAAACATCTACTCAGAAAATTCAGTGATGAACTATTTTCTTTATCGTGTCAAAGTTTGTTTTACAAGATGTGGACATTTATCGCAATAGAATTGTTATTGGACATCGACAGAAGCCACCGACCAATCTTCAGTAGAAAGAGAACTTCATATAAGATATTTGTGTGAAATGTTTTTGAACAGAATTATAATGTGAGAGTTTGCGCAAGAGGTTTCGTACACGATTAAATCTTTCTTCGTGAGAATGTTGCATAACCACATTACGAAATATCTCGAATACAATACGTCGGGTATGACACGTTCCCAAATATTAAAAATTTTGGTCGGTTCTTTACAAGGCCATTACAGACAACTGTCTCCCTGGATAATTCGTATTGGCTGATGTTGATACACAGCAATTTAATAAATGGTTGGTGCTTGGCTGTGGGCAAGTATAGAAATATTTTCCTATCTTCGACTGGAAACGTTATTAAATAGGAAAAAAAAGTGAATACTTGTCAGTCAGACATTACTAAACAATATCTGAGACGATAAACATATGTTTAACTTAAGGGGCCAATGAACTTGTTGGAGCAGGAAAGTTCTTCGAATTCAGTGAAGTGCAGGATTTAATTTTGACAATTTTTCATGCTCAAGCCTAAATGATTTGTTCATTGGCTGCTTACTTTCATATTTTACCAGAAATATAAAAACAGATTCCTTGTTTATTTGAGATTTAGATTCTCTCAGAACATAATAAACCGCGATTCAGATTCACGCGTTACTTTGGTAACGCAATTTTGAATTCTCAACTTACCCTGGAAAAAATCGCAAATGTAACTACCTTAGTGCTAGAGGAAATGTTTCCTGCTATCATATAGAATGGGAATCGAAAGGAAGAGGCATTCCTGTAGTTGCTAATCAGTATTGAACCCGTCGTGAATGAGATTTATGACCTCACAGCTGAACTGGGGTATTAAAGGCAAAGCGAGTTAATGGCGTTAGAGAAGCAATCAATACTAAAAAAAAAGGTTTAGTAATTGAATAAAAAATAATTTGCTCTGAGTAGCTTAGTAATTATTTTTTGTGATAATTAAGTATGTACGGAGCTGAAACCAAATTAATTTGTTTCCGTTGTTTACTTGCCCAAGTATAATAGTTGGTTAACATAAGTAAAAACTTGTTTGGCTGTTCGTGGAGTATAGGTTTGTACAAAAAGAAGAAAATGGCGGCAGTACCTAGTGTTGAACCTGGAACCGCCGTACATGAAGATCGTATATTCGCACTCACAGTCTGAGTGTAACTGACGAATACTTATTAACATATCATGTCTTGTCAACTATGCCACATATACGTCGATATACGGGTTGTCCAAACCACGCGAGTCCTGGGATATAATTGAGAGGAATTGTAGGTGACAAATGTTGTACGATGATACTTGTACAACATGGCAACATAGCACGGAGTAAGGTTTTTCTTCTGCTACACATGTATCTTACTATCACTGTTCTGATCATCAAATTTTGGGCGCGGGTTCATTCAAATCACTAGCATTTCAAATATAGTTCTACGTTTACTCAGCGTAACGTGGCCAGGAGAGCAAGAATAGACTTTATCAGCGCTGTGTTGCCACATTGTGCAACTAAAAGTTATCGTACGACATGTCACGGTTAACATTTTCATATCCAATGTAGCCCTGGATTCGTGTGGCATGTTTGTTACACGGCAGATTAGTGACATAGCAGAACACTTACATTGTTAGCCTATCTGTATGAGCCGCCACCCATATGCTAGGTCGAGGTGCAATCTGTGACCAATCAGACATGAGGTCCGTGTCTTCGTGTAGCCAATAACTGACCTTGAGCCCTACGTCTAAGGCTTACATCTTGAACTAAACTGTAGCTAGAAACTCAGAAATGTCGAAAACTCAGCATCTTGCAGGCCGGACTCAATCATGTGTACATAGTCACCTATAAAAGCTAAGATAATATTTTACAATTGCCTACTGAAAAGCACCAACCATTGTTATAGAATGACGGAATGTGCCAACATCAGCTAATAAGTATTACTCAAGGCAGAGCATTATGGTCCTCTTGTTCCTGGATTTTTGGATGTGTGTAAATGCGGTAAAAGGCAACAAGCAACAAACTTCAAATTTTATAATTTATTTTTATTTTTATTGTACGTCTCCCAGGAGATAAAAGTCACTCGAATAATAGTTAAAATTAGGTTTTAGGTATTCAGATTTTAGTACAAAAAATAATTTTCTACGGAACTGGAAGCGGTTAACGGCTCTATGTTTCTGTATTAAGAATCAGTTTCATATTGTTCCAGACACAGCTGCAGCTTTTAGCCATTCTGAGGCGCCTTAATAATACGTTTCTTATGGACGTGCCTTAATTTGAAAACATTGAAGCATAGTTTGAAGTGAAGTTATTTTAATAGAAATGGTTAGGCGCGGACTTGTGTGAAGTTGGTGGCGAAGACGACTTAAGGGTCTTTACGTGGCAAAAATGCATAATTTTAAATTTTCACGGCGTAGTGATTGCTTTGTAGATGTTACTTGTGACTACATTTTCTACATGTAAAATTTTTTTTAACTCCCATAGTGACATGACAAACTCAAAATTTGCAAGCTACGGGAACATGGTAATAAGAAAAACCAAGTGTCTCACGCTAATGAAATAATTTACACAGAAACTAGAGATTATTGGCAATACGCTAAAATACTTAAAAACATACAGTAAGATTCTTTTGCACTTTTTTGAAAATGTCTAAAAATAATTACTGTTTACATAAGTTATGGCAATTAAAAAAATACAAAAGGACTGTTGTGTGTATTTAAATATTTTAGCATATGGCCCATAATATCTCATTTCAGTGTAAATCATTTCATTCGAGTAAGACACTTGGTTTTTGTTATTACTATGTTCCCGTAACTTGAGAATTCTGGCTTTGGATTGCTACTATGGAAAAACTGTGAGAGTTCATCAATTTCTACAAGTTGAAAATGTATTCACAAGTAAAGCCTACAAAGCAATCACTACGCGGTGAAAATATAAAATTATGCATTTTTGCCCGTGAACACTCTTAAGGTGAATGCGCAATTGTAACACAACAGTAAGCTGTTCGCTAAGAACTAACCCATGTGTTTTCTTAACTTCTAATTAACCAATATATCATATTCATCTCAAAATGTCATTGGCTAAATATTACAGTAAGTCAATATTTAATTTTAAATTCATGTTGCACAAGGCTTGAAGTCGTGCACAGTTTATACAGTTTTGTTATATGTTCTGTGCTTATGTTATGTAATTGTGAACGAAACCTTGGCCATCAGCTGTGTACGGAAGAGGCTAGTCTGACGTATGCCATGTCTATCTACGCAGCTCTACATGTGAGCGTGATGTTCGCAATATATCTCGTATACTCGCCACCCTGCCGCAGGGCTGTCCAACAACCCAGCATCTCTCAACCCACGTACTTACCAACCCTATATCTCGAGACACTGGAAAATCACGACGTACCTTAAGCCAATTAACTATAATATATTTACCCTAGTATTATGGGATAATGAAATGTATGACATGTACGAACAGTGAAGTCTATAATACTAAATACAAACAAATACAATATTACGAATGATTCACACTTGGCTGTTTATTAAGGTGCCTGCCTGGGGGAACGTTCTAGACCTGGAAGTGTGGAAGTGGTAAGGGCGACCCAGCACATGCATAATGCCTCACACTAGCCGACAACTCGCTTGTATGATACATGCATCCTACAATTCTCGATGAAATATTCACGATAAACATGAATTTGGACTGCACACGCCTATAGATTTCAAAGGATTCTGCTCCAAGATATTCTTACAAAAAAGAACCAGATCCGCAAAAACACCTATTTCCGTCATTTTCGGCCGTTAGAAAATACTCCTCGAGGACGCCGCCTGCCTGAGCGTTAGAGGCTTTGAAGTGATGGAACATATAAGGACGACCTTGAAGCGCGCATCAAACACCATACGAGCCAAGGACTGACCTAGCATGAAAGATTCTCGCCGATACGTCTTTACTGTGGAACTTTAATAAGAGGCGACCAAATATTTTATTGGTGGAAAGTCTGCAGCAAAGTTCAGCGCACGTTTTTGGAGTACGGCAGTCTGTAAAGGCCGTTTTTAGCCATGTTGGAGGGCTTAGAAACAGTGTTTTCAATGTGCATGGTGTCTTAACAATAAGGTTCCGTCATTTTCTTTTCGTACGTTCTACAGTGTGAGCATGTCGAATAGTTTCGTAAAATATACGTGTTTACGAACACATTGCAACGTATTAGAAGCATGTGGTATACAGCGGCCTTAATGAGTACTAGTGAACCTGATGTGTGCACACACGTGTAAAATACTTTGAACTGTCTCCCTGAGCAGTCACCATTCATGTGCGAGGACTGGCTCTCGAGTCGTCTTGTTACGAGCCGAACCTCTGTACGCTTGGGCAGGCTACCACCTTAATGTAACTTGTGGGGAGGGGGGAAGGTGGGGGAGTTACGTGGGAACAAGCTGTGCAGATAAGAACAAAGTGAGGAAACTACGTGGTTGGCTGGGGCTGGCCGCACTAATTACAATGTTAATAACAAGTTCTCGGCAGTGGTTGTCGTAAATACCGCGCTTTTGTGTCTCGTATCCACCACGATCCTAACACTTTTCCTCTGCAGCTTCACGAGCCTGCCGGTAGCCGTGTTGTTGTATTGGGTCGTCTGGCTGGGGCTTGGCGTGTCCAAGGAGCTGTTAGTGCGGCCCAGACACATACATAGAGCACATTATCGCCTCTACAAGCAATACATGACCTAGCGTGCATTATATCACCCGTCAGCTGCACTGTTTAGACTCCCAGCGGTAACCTATATTTAATGACGTAATGAGGAAGACAAAAGTGTGTGTGTCAAGTGTTTTAGCATCCTACAAAGGTCTGCCTGGGCGCCAAGCGTCGTGGAGGAAACGGGCTGTTACTAGATTATTAGAAAGGTGTTCACCATGCATGAATGATGTGCTTGGGAATAGCAGACAAAATCATTACTCCTATTTATACCCAGTCAGGCCCACGAGGATTCATTAAAGCAGAGTTGTTATCGGGCTAAAAACCGTGTTTCTGGGGTTCTTTTCAGGTATGAAAATCTTGATGCATTCCGGTGCTGCTCCATACTCACCTCCTGTCACCCTCACCAGCGGTAAGACCTCGATGTTAAGCGCTGACCAAAACCTCTCACTTCATTAGTTCCTCGCTGACACCGTGAAACAATACCGTTTGGCGTCAATTTGTTTCTCTAATATTCGCTCAATATAATGAAGTAAGAGCCAATTGAGAAAGTGACACGAACTTCAAAGTTGTTTGAAATCTAGCTAGTGTCCGGAAGAAAACGCGAATTTGTCAGGTTGTTACTCTTATAGTGTGCAGTTGTCGGCGAGGAGACTACACACCAGTTCAGTGGCTTGCACCTAGACACTAGGGCAGGGTAGTCATTTAGGGTGGAAAGGGGGGGGGCAAATTCCCCCCTGGATTTAGGAAAAAATGTAAAAATAAAATTTATTTTTTTGAGTATTTTTTTATTTAAATAATACTAACGTAAACACATAAAACATCAGTTTTAGTATTAAAGTTTTTAATTCATACATGCTTAATTAATAAAAAAATATGCCACTATGTCTCTGTCGCCAAAAAAAATATTGCGTCCCCCCCCCCAAGAAAAACCTGAAAAAAAAAATGACGCCCTTAGACGGTGAGGTGTGATGTACGTGTGTGTTGTCGTTATCGCTTCTATGTCTCTAGCACATCAAACACGTCCATCCCAGGTGTCCACTTCACAAATAACGGTCAAAGTGTTCGTTTTGGCTGATGTTTATGAAAGGTAAAGTGTAAACAGTTAACAGACGGTACATTCAAGTCGGACACCGAAACATTCTTGTACAGCTATTTGTACGCAGGCTAAATACAAACGTGTTACATGGTTGTTAAAAGTTAGCTATAGTATTTATTATCTACACACTTAGTGCCTACTACTGGGTTATAATCCCAACACGGACATAGGTTTACTTCGCTTGTAAGCATTCCCTTCAAGCTTAATGGCATAAGTCCAGGGGAGGTAAATAATCCCTCTAAAATAAAGTAAAAATCAAATCGACACACTTAGCGCTGTCTGTGCCACCTGTCATGTGTTTGTATGCTTGGAATGTATTTGCAAAGTAGTTGAGGAGTCTTGATGCAACACAGACTGATAACTTGATATACTATTGACTCTTGATCCTGAGTCTAATATACTCTTAACACTTGACCCTGAGTCTAATATACTCTTGACTCTTGACCCTGAGTCTAATATACTCTTGACTCTTGACCCTGAGTCTAATATACTCTTGACTCTTGACCCTGAGTCTAATATACTCTTGACTCTTGACCCTGAGTCTAATATACTCTTGACTCTTGACCCTGAGTCTAATATACTCTTGACTCTTGACCCTGAGTCTATTATACTCTTGACTCTTGACCCTGAGTGAGCTATACGTTCACGAAGTATGCTCGAATGAGCACAAGCTAGTGAATTGTAGTCTGTTACCAAACAGTAACGCAAATATCTGCAATGTCCTAGTAACTGAACTGGGTTGTTATCCACTGTACGGATATGTTGCTGATTGTCTACTTAGTACTGCGTTGTCGTTTCCTATAGGCCAGGACTCACTGAAGCGTGCTGGTCTGCAGATACTGATTGGCAAATAATTTCTTGCTATTTTTCAGGTTCGTATGGTTACAGTTCACGTTGCATGTGATGTTTTCATCTACTCTTGCCGGCCGTTCGCGGTTAAGAGAACATTCATTCAAGCCTCAGTGGATATTTCTTCAGCTACTTTGATCTCTACGTCATATTTTCGTGACCACTAACTACAGTTTACAAAAAAAAACTGTCTCACAAGTAAAATTCTAATCCCGGAATAATATAATTTATATGTGCTAAATGCCATTTGGTAGGGTCTTCGATGGTTCTGTCCGTCCAACTACCCCCCCCCCTAAAATTTCATACAGGGATCAATTAGGCCTATACAATTAATTACGTCATGGTGGATAATTTGTAACGATTGCTCTCGAAACAAAAGTTATTCTATGCGAATTTTCTGGAAGACTACATACATACGAGGAAATCTTTACTTTTAATATTTGATATCTAAAATGTAATTTTATTTATGTTTATAAGGATATTAAGTAAAGACCTTTACTATATTTAAAATCCCATATAACATAACATTTGTTAAGAAATCTTACGTTGAACTGCTTTGTTTTGAATTGTCAACTGAAAACTAATTGTTGTTGCAAGTTTGGTTGTCTTAGTTCTTACAAAGTACTTAGTTTACCATAAAAAGCCTATAGGGCTTCTGAAAATCGAGTTAATGTACTTTTTACTGGCACTTTGTATACCTTGCGGACAGGCTGTATTTTCATTGGCCAATGTATTTTGTATGATGTCTTAGGGATCCAGAATTTTCGCGAAAAGATTTCATTAGCTTCTTTCAATTATGTCCACACTTGTGTGTCTAAGGGCAGAGGAGTCACATATTTGACCGTGTAAATCAAAGTACTCTTACTGAGACGCCACACGTCTGTGATTAGATAGAAACCCAAGTCGTGTGAGTCACAACACACTACTCACTGACCTGAGGCACACATGCAAATGTGCACGTAAAGTACTGAAACATATTAGTTGGTAAAATACTGACATGAAAGTTCAGGGTCCCTACTTATGTCAGTTACGTACGTGGCATCTTACCAGAAAGATGGTTACTTTACGTATGAACATTTAATTGTTTCCGGAAGACTTATCCTTAAGGACCCCTAATTTCGTGAAAATATTTTTTTCATTTTAGTCTCAATGCATTATGTTCACACCTGCAGCTCTGCTTTGCGGTCTATGATTGGCTGTCTTCAACTCTCTGCGTCTTGGAGTAATCACAGACGTGTGGTGTCTTCTGATTGGCACAGTCAAATAAGTGACGGCACTACATAAATATACTCTGCAAATTACAGTGATGCTAATCAGTACATGTGTACCTTCGTCACTGAAAGAAGTGGTGCATACACTAGGGGCCCCTACTTATCCGTGGAAAGGGACGGAACAGTAGATCAACTGGAGGCATGGTCTGCAGGTATGTAGCCAGGGTGAAGATCTGAGAGAGTAGGACTGGTGCTGGGAAGACTTGATGTACACCGTGCAATTGTAGAGTGGCGAGAGTGTGGAGGCAGATGGTTGGAGGAGGTGAAGTGGGGGGAAGTGGTAGGGTGGGAAAGTTCGCACTCCGGATGTCGGACGCACGCACTAATTGAAGATACGGGAACAGTTTCCTGGCGAGACAATGATGGGAACCAGCAGTAGCAGGGCCTTGCTCCCGTCTTCTGTGGTGTGACTCTTATACCGTGCATTGTGTATGTGTGCACGTTACTACAGCCACTCCAAGAAGACCCCGGAGTCTACCAAGCCACTGCGTTTGTTGGAGAGAGATGGTGCATGTCTGCACTATGCACGCGCATGTCTATAGACTATTCACTATAAACTGAACACTCAGCACAACTTGTAATGTATTACAAGTATGTTTTATTGGACCAATAGACGTTAACTTTTAAGAGTGTTGAAACGTTTACTCTTGTTTATAGTCACGTGGATGTATTCATATTAAAAACAGTAAACATAACTGCCAAACAGTTGAAAGAATTCGTTATGCAGTGCTCACTTTATCGTGAACGGCCAATACACTCAATATTTGTTACACGGGAAGTGTTCGCTGGATCGCCTATGTACAGGTACGTAAAATCTGTGGCGTAAAAGTGAGAGAGAGGAGAATAATAAGAAAATGAGAGGGACAGAAACTGAGCGAAAACGCAAGAGACTTTGACGGGATCCTCGTCTCCTTCACCATATTCAACGAGCTTTTAATTCCCACCGCGAAGATATACTTATTTCTTCCTGATTACAGACAATAAGATTTTCATTTACAACTTAAAATTTGTTGTAGTCACGGAAAATGGAGTGATGATAGCGAACCCACATCCAAAAAAAAGTGGAGGGGTTGCATACTACTTGTTAAATTCAAAAATTCAACAATCATATTTTACAAATAACATTTACAAACACATACAAAAACAGCATTGACTGCTCTTATTAAAGCTCGATTTCAGTCGCCATATTGAATTTAATTATTTTTCGCTTTTTTGGAATTCTGAAAAGAAGAATTTTAAATATGCGATTATACCTCAAATTCTATTTACATTTCTCGACAGCACAGGCCTTGCGATTTAGTTGTTAACTTATAATTACGCAGCAGTTTGTCGGGCAAATTATGAATATACAAAAATTTTCCACACACATTGCGGCGTAATTATAAGTTAACAGCTAAATCACAAGGTCTATACTGTAAAAACACGTAAATAGAATTTGAGGTATAATCGCATATTTAACATTTTTCTTCATAGATTTCCAAAAAAGTAAAAAATAATAAATTCATTATGGCGACTGAAACCGAGAACAGAGAACGGAAAAGCCTAACACAAAAAACATTTTAGATAGAAATATTGTTATTGTTGTAAAGTGTGGTATGTAGGCGTACAACAAAGCTACGCGCAAGAACACACATGATGGCTCAGGCGACCTGAATGGCCTAACACACCACAAAAACACGAACGAAGGGCCAGGCGACCTTGCAGGCCCTCCCCGCTAGAAGAAATCACAAAAGTAGTCAGGCGACCTGGATGGCCTAAGACGCCAGAAGAACACACACGAGGAGTCAGGCTACCTTGCAGGCCCTCCCCGCCAGAAAATCACACGAAGGGCCAGGCGACCGAGCAGTCCCACCTCGCTTGAAGAACTCACATAAAGGATTTGGCGAACTGAATGGCCTTCTAATCCAAAAGAACTCACTTAAAGTGTCAGGCGACATGGCTGCCCAACCCCGCTAGAAGAACTTATATAAAGGTTCAGGCGACATGGATGACCTAACTGCCAGAAGAACACACACGAAGGGTCAGGCGACCTTGCTGGCCACCCTGCCAGACGTCGGGCCATCCACGAGGACAAGTCCGTGAGCTGCCGCTGCGACATCGTGGTGGTGGTGACCTCTCAAGACGAGCCTGACCCGCGCTCCTCCACATCGCCGTGACCCCTGCGTGACCTCCACTGCCCGCGCCCTCTTACCTCCTTACACTCTCCTGGGCTCGGCTTCAGTGAGAAACGTTCCTTCGACAATTACCCAACATGTCTGGGCGAGCCACGGCCACAGAATAGCAAACAACACAGAAACACGACTACTTCGCGTAGTGCGAACTTGGGCCGCAATAACTAGCAATATGGCGGGAGGCAATTCGCCAACAGTGTCAGAAGACAAGTGCGTCCGATTAAGTATCGCCGTATAATCGGCCGAGAACGGTGAAAGTCACGGTCTACAGAAATTATCATCACCCAGTTTCATTTCTATATTTGTACCAGATATTTTGTTTCCAGTTATAGACACTAAATGTGACTAAATTTTGCTCCTATGAAAAATTATTTTCTCTCATAGTTCTTGCGTAAGTGCTCGTCAAAGTCAAAATTTGCGTGTTCCGGTGTTAAGGACATCACTAAAATCAACTGACGTACCAAACTGGAAACATACACAGCGAATAACACTTTTTCGTATACAAAAATGTATTTTTTTTTGTATTTAAGTTGAAATTCGGAAATTTTACATACGTAATTTAAAAATGTTTTAATTTGTGATTTAATATAGGTAGGGACTGGAAAATTTCGCTAATTCAACAACCCGCATGCTAGAATCCATTGTCCTATTCATATTCAAGCCTCGACTGTTCGTTCATTGTGTGTTGTTCCACTGAGTAGCAGCTATATGACAATTAGTCGGGGCTTGAGTATGCTTAGGATAGTTGATTCTGACATGCAGATCATTGAATTCTCGAAATTTTCTTGACTCTAAATATAGGAGACCTTGTAGCCTACAACATCGTTATTCACAGTAAGTTATTAAAGGTTTGTAAGTCAGTTTGGTTTTAGTGTCGTCCTTAAAATCGTAACATGGAAATATTAACTTTAAAGAGTCATTACGCAAAAGTTACAAGAGATAAAAAAATTTAATTACAGAAAAATTTAATTACACTGTGTTAAAACAAGAACAAACATACAGCGTGTTAATGAAAGAATGTTACAAACTTTGTGAGATGACTTCTTGTAAAAGGTGAGGTAAAGTTATATAATACAAATTTTTCGTTGGCGCATCTTTTAAGGGTCAAATTCGCGTTTGAAAATTGAATTCGACAGCTGAATTTTGTTAATAAATTCTAAAGTAATGTAAATGAAAGAATGAATTTCTGGGTGTGGTTTATAAGTAACGATATCTGCATTTTGTGCAAATAAGGCGTCGAATACATGTCACCTTCGTTACATTGTGGGGTTGGTTACGCCGTTTACACCATATAATTAGTTATCATCGCATTTAATGGATATTAAATGCCACGGTTTGTTGCGCAAATAAATCCATAATGAACAAAAAATAGCAAACTTGTCGTAACACTCTCAAGTCAACCATTTTCGAGAAAATTGAAAAAAAAAAATAAAAAAAATAAAAAAAAATGTGAATACCAACGGTAGGCAATTACCGATTCGCAGGACATTTGTATGCACGTTACGGTAGTTAGTGATGAACTGCAACGTATATTGAACACACAAAGTAGACAGAATGCGCAACTAATATCGTGTACTACAATACCACAACATTCGCTCGAAAGTCTGGCCGTCTTCAATAATCCAGGCATGTAACACTGCTGTAAGGACTGGAGAATATTGACGTCACTTGGGATCACTACACCGGCTGCTACAGTCCATACTGAACCTCACGTTGAACCCGAAAAACTAATTTATTAGCCCACACATGTCCACTAGATATAGGTATTGCTTGCGTAAGAAGGGCTTCGTGCAACATATCAAAACAAGCCTGTTCATTTTCAAGTATTTCATTTAGGATTCCTAACGGCCTATTCAGCAATTTGAACGACAAAAGGTTCAATACCACGAGCTCTTGCACCGTGTCCTCTGGAGTCTCGTAGACTAGACTCTTCACGTGACCTCACAGGTACAAGTCCAGGGAAGACAAATCAGGGGAGCGCGCAGGCCACTCGACAGGGCCTCCTCTACCTCTCTGGACACACTTGGTTGAGGTACTCATGAACAACGCGAGCATTGTGTGATGGTGCCTCATCGTGCTGTAGCCACGTGTGGTTACGTATCACAAGTGTGACGTCTTCCAGCAACTCGGCAAGTGTGTATTGTAAGAAGCGCTGGTACAAATAGCTATCAACACGTGCTGGTAACATGTATGGCCCTACTAAGTGATCATGGACTATGCCAGCCCACATTTTGACGGCAAACCTCTTTCGGTGAAATGTTACGACTGTTGCATGTGGCTTTTTGTCCACCCACACACGACTGTTGTAACAACCATGGCGTGTGGAACAGGCTTTGTCTATAAACAGAACACACCTCGAAAAGTCAGCTTTACATGCTGTCTTCAGCAGAAACTATGTACAGAACTCATATCTGGGTGGAAAGTCACGTGGTTGTAATTCTTGCTGTCGATGTGAGTGGTAGATGCTGCTCATGCAACACATTCCACACCGTCACATGAGATACATCCAATGTACGTGCGATGGCACGGGTGTTGGTTGATGATTCATCGTCGACTCTGTTCAGAACAGTTTCTTCCAAGTGTAGTGTACGCTTCGTCGCCCTCACACTACAGTTGTAAGGCAGGAGACTTCCCGTATCTCGCAGGCGATGGACGATTCTTGCAAACATTGTATGCGCTGTTTGGATATATTGCGAGATACACTCGTGCTTCTAATCTTCCACTGCACTTTGCTTCACCATAAACCAAGGCCACGTCGGTCAGTTCCGTTAGTATCTGTTCATTGTCACCACACAAACATCGCTCGTTGCCTAAAATTAAGGCGGCAAACAGTTTCCGCACGGAAGTAAAGTTAATGTGAACCAGCACAATAACTGACTGCCGTTTACATGTGCCTTTGTCATGCAAATTGCAACATGTTCGTTTTCGTTTCAAGGTAAGTATGCCCTACACATTACGTGTGCTGTTTTGAGGGTGTGTAATACAACAAAGCGGTGCGAAGGTTATTCACAAAATGAGTAAACATTAACAAACCGTACTGATGCTACATCCCTGATATCGTAGGTCAATAAACTTCTGTACATTAACGTCACGTAATCAACACTTTTGTTTCCACACTGTCTTTGTGGTTATTATTAGTAGACGTTTTGTTGCAGTTCACAGAATCAATGTCATGAATCCCCTCGTGGTACGGCCTTCTAACATCCCAATTACATATACTGGCATATGTGTTTAAAAACACGAAGCATACTTCATTACGTGTTATTAACTCACACAACCCTACAGCTATTGAATATCGCTTTGTATGTGTTCATTCGTGTTCTCTATCGTTTCATTGCCAACAAGCATAACGTTCATTCAAATCTCCTGTGAATCGCGTGTTGCCTACCTGTCAGTATTCACATTTTCGTTTTTCTACTTCCTCGAAAACGGTTGACTTGAGGGTATTGCGACAAAGCTACCTTTTTTGTTCATTGGAGATTTGCGAAACAAACTGTGACATTTAATATCCACAGAATGCAATAGCAACTAATTCCGTGGTGAAAAACGGCGTGACCAATTCCATAATATAATGACGGTGACATGTATTCGACATCTTCTTTGCACGTGTAGCAAATACTGTTACTAATAAACCACACCCATAAACTCATATTTAATTTGCGTTACTGTAGGATATATTAACAAAATTCATTTGTCGAATTCAATTTTCAAACGCAAATTTAATGCTTAAAACGTGCGCCAACGAAACATTTGTATTATGTAACTTAACCTCATTACTTACAAGGACTATCTCACAAAGTTTATAACATACTTTCATCAACACGCTATATATGGTAAAAATATAAAAATAAAAACATGGTGTTAAAAATTGCTGTAGAACGTGCTCTGGGCGAAAAATTGACAGCCACGACTATTCCTTGTCCTTACCTCTTTATGCTGTGCCAATTTTTCACATCGTCGACTATTTGTGAAACTTTCGGTAGGTTAGGATCGATACGATTTCACTTCTGTGCTTACTATCTGCAAGGTAAGTTATATGATTACTTACTGATGTCGCTTGTATACGTATCAATTCCACCCTTATCTCTCCCTTGCTTCCGATCTTAAGACGTGGTAGATACTTCAGGCAAACGACTTCTATAAGTTTTGACAGGTTATAGATAAAGCCTAGTTATAATTTCGGGACCACGTCCAACCACGAGAGGAAAATATGTTTACCGCTTTATATTAATGGCGCATGATTACTAAAATTGTCACAGAGGTACCGTTTAAATTATCTTTAAAGTACGGGTTGTTTATAATTTGTTACACTACCAAAAATTCCATTATCTTGAATACATTTTCAACATTTTAAAGTAGTTAACTGAGTCATTATTTTCGGCTAAATACATTACATATTTCCGGCTTCAGAAACAATACCTTGAAGGAAAATCTTCTGCAATCTCATTCGTTGCAATGATTCTCATGCTTGTAAGTAAAGAAATATTAGTAATTTTGAATTAATTACTTTTAGAAGTTATTTTGTACCTCCGTGTTTTAGTAAACATATTTATGTGGTAAACGTAAAGATAGTTATGAATAAATATATATAAATAAATAAATAAATATAAATATAAATATAAATA
The DNA here is from genome assembly GCA_003012365.1 of Medauroidea extradentata. NCBI lineage: Eukaryota > Metazoa > Arthropoda > Insecta > Phasmatodea > Phasmatidae > Medauroidea > Medauroidea extradentata. The sequence continues at coordinate 55,834 of PNEQ01083413.1, read as the reverse complement.
TAAATAAATATATATATATTTAAAAGCTACGTAACTATTAGGAGTATGACTTTGTGCAGAGGTGTAAGATCCTCGATTTTGCAAATGTCTCAGTCAGCTGGAGTTCCTCTGATAGTTCGTGTGACTGAAGACAGAGCCATATCTCAGTTTCAGAAACATATCATCTGTTGTTGTCGAAGGAAACCTACTATTAACGCCTGTGCTATATTCGTTGTTTGTTTATAATCACTTCTGTGGTTGTGTTCATGTCTATTGCACTCGTTTTTATCCATAACTGCCGCCTTTTTTATGCACCTTCTTGTTTGGTCCTTGTCTGATTATTATTATTTTTTTTTTTTAGTTTCCATTACATACCACCTGTATTCCTATTTCGAAATTATTTGTACGTTTTTTTAAAACTCTGTTATTTTTGTCATCCATGGTTTGTTTCTCATTTATGTCGCCATTTTCTCGTATTTATTCGTCTTACGTTACTGACAGTTTTCTGCAACGCATGTCCAACAAGACTGCAGTTTGCCCGACCGTGAAGCAACTATACAGAACCGCACGTGGAACAAATCCCACCCTGAATTTTTCTGTTTAAGTCAACTGTGGATTTTTTTTTTGCACTTGTCAATATTAAAATTGTCATGTGACTAATAAACGTGGTGTATAAATAGCAATTTCAAGTTGTCTCACGATCAACGAAATATTCATATTAGTGATAAGTGCAGACGGGAAAACTTTGCGGGTTCACTGCCGTAAAGGCTAGCCTACCAGATATATGTGCAGTCAGACAACAGATGTTCATTGGCTGCTCGCTGAGATAGTGATACCACGCGATTGTAGCTGTATTTAGTTGTTTCTTTATTATTTCCACAGTAGCCTCAGTGAGGTGTCAAATATTTAGCCACTTGGATAAGTGATACGGATTTACAGTTATTTCGAGCTCTAGCGTATGCCTAAAATAAAAAAAAAGCAATTTTTTAGTTCTATAGTGGTTAAGTGCATTGTGAATTGTCTTCGACTATTTAACATGCCGTACCAAGTATATTAGTATATCACGTACTATAAAACGTGGTATCAGTGCTACACAAGGTCAGGGACTGACATCAGAACTCTTACTTAGATAATACATTGTGGTTGTTATTATAACAAATACGTACCGAATGTGGAGTGAACACAAGGACTCGACATCGCACTCCTAAGAGTAACAATTCTAAACTAAGAGCTGGTCTGTGTCCACAGTTCACTGAGGAATGACCTTCACTAAGTCCCTACTGTGAAGTAGCTACGGAATGCAAGGTCTCTTTTATTACAAGTTCTACTGAAAACGTTATTAAAATATTATTACTTATATGTATAGTGCATCTCAGGCCGAAACAGCTGAAACAGAAAATTAAAGTACAGATATAAAACAGTGACAGACACGCAATATGGATGTAGCCTGTACACGGTAAAGTAAGCACTTTGAAGCTTACGATTGTTTCCCTGTAAGCAAATGTCTATGTTTCTGTCACTTGCTACGTAAACAAACACACCTGAGTAATCACCACAGTATACAGACTATACTCTTACTCACTGTAATGTCTGCGGCTCCAATCAAATTAATTTCGAGATATTTATTATTGAAAAATCTATCTTAAAATATTTTCACGTTACCATGAATAGCCTAGGAGTAGCCACTAGTTTCACAAGTCAAATGGAGTGTTTCACGCAGAAGTGATTCTTAATTATTCGGGAAAATATTTATTTGCCCAAAATCCTCGAACTTTAATATTAGACTTCATAATTACTTCTTACTATTTAAATTGCTTACGGTCACTTACTCACAGATAAATTTAATATATACGATACAAGTAATCAAATGTTCCTGGAATAAAAACTGAACTGCTTAATTTCACTACACAGAAATGTTCTTTGGACTTCGGAGAAGTGGTCAGTGGGTCACCAGAGACAGAAGCAGAAGTATTGATGATTGATGCAGCCTACACATGGAGAAACTCAAGGACAACCAGGCAGATGACAGTAATGCAAGCGGACATTCTCGACACAGCGTCTTGCGTTAATTTGCTCAACCTCGCGCATCTACGTGTGTGTTTTACGGCTTTATTGTTCCGTCTCGCTTGTACGAAGAGACGAGGTCTTGGAAATGCCACTTAATGTTCGCCGCGTAAGTGGCTGATGTTTACGACCTTGGCTCTCCTAACATACATAGAGGAGCCGTACTGTTAACTGTCGACCTCTGTTCAAATGTTACATGCATGCAAACCTTATTAACGCGGGTATCTGCTTTATTTTAACAATGTGACGCAGTACGTAGTTATTAATGGGAAAATATTACCTGTTAATTACCCAAGAATTGAAATACTGTTAAAATAATTGAAGTTCGCGGTCGTCTGGAAATTCTAGGCTTGTGTGTTGTAGGCGCGTCTGTCGTATTTCTTCCCGACGTTTCGGAAGACACTGCAGCCTCCATATTCTGGGCGAAGTATTAGCAGAAGACAAAGAGTACCAGATACTGTTGCTGTAGCTTAAGACTGTAACGTCTTCCTAAACGCCAGGAAGAAATACAACGACGCGGCTACAACACAGAAGCATAGAACCAGGTTTAGAAGAAGTTCCCGCCTGACATAACAGTGATGTACTGTGTCACTCGTGCTTAGTTTGACACGAAACTACTGTACTTATTCCCAATATTATACTGTATTTGAAAAACAAGCATTTTATAATAATTCACGTGTTCCTAAAAACACAGCACGCTTATTAGATATATGGTTTTGGGGCACATTGTAAATATAAACAAAATCGTAGAAGAGAAACAGAGAATAATTCGCCTGACTCTACACCTCACGTCGTACAACTGCAGGATCGCCGCTTCAAGTCAACACACAACGAGGACAACAATGAAAGCACTGAACGTCAACAAAGAGTTGTGTAGGCCTACCCTTCTTTATGTGTGTGCCCGTCTCGTACTGCTTCACTTGCCTCTAGCGGCAAGCCGGGTTTTCACAACCTACTCAGGGTGTCTGAACATTTAGTCATCGCAACAACATGCATCAGGTAATTGTCAGCGTTGCGGCACATTGTCAAACTACACGGTCAATGCTGCCTGGGTAAGTGTCACCAGACCTCTATTCAGAGTAACGGAACACCAACCACAGCCTCAACGTTTACTCTACTTCCTTGTGGTTGCTACTAGTATGACCCCGCACGGCCCATGGTAGCGTTCGAGAGTCAAGTTACTAGTTATAGGGGCGGGAGGGCAAATAACTATGCAATACCTTGTATTTAAGGTGGCGTACGGTTTCAGTCCCGATACGCCAGACAGCAGGAGTAGTTATTGTTAACTATTATATTTCTCTTATGCTATGTACCTACGCGCAAGCTATGGAATAGAACTGACATTTTCCCCGCTCGTCATTTTTCACAGTTCAACATATAAAAGCGATTTAATATCGACTTTTTTTTAACTTCGGGTGTCCTCGCCTTTCGTAGGTTGGCCTACATTCAATAAGAAAAAATAATAATGCCCGGCGAACGTCTTCCGCTTCTGACACCTGTAATAGTTACATTTATATATTGTCATTATTTACTATGATAAATATTTTGTCACGGCATGACGTCTATCTTAACACCGCGTACCAGCAACGCCTGTGGGCGTCTTCAAGAAGGAGAAGGTAGGTTTCTTCAAGTCGCTACGCTTTATGCAGCCACTACTACATGGAAATACCTATAACTCTTTCATATACCCTATTCCTTCCTAAGTTTCATATAAGTAGGTCGGTAGTCGTATATAATTAACATAAAAATTACTTACTTGGCCTATTCCCGATACATAAAACAGTTTACTTTTAAATATCGAACGAAACAAAACTTCAATGAAGCTTCTGGGCCAGTTCTGACTAATGAAATAATTATTACGTGCATAGATTTTTTACGAACTTCACAAATGAGTGAAATTGCGCATCTCACAGCCAAGGATAAGAAATTTTACTTTCTGAATATTCACGATAGGCCCTATTAATTTTCTCCTGCAAACAAAAACGCAGAAAAGTATATTTTCGTGGCTGCCCGGCTTGCAATAAGACGTATTTATTTACAACAAGGAATAATTATAAAAACCTGTATTTCGGTTTGCTAAATTTTTTCTTTAAAATTTTCACTTTCAGAAGAATTTAATTTTCACCGTAGCAAAACTGCTAAGTATTTAACGTAAATACTGTGTTTAAAAACTATAAACTACATTTACCACAGTATTTGTTACAAGTTTGGCAGAAACTTAAATGTGGACAATTCTCTGAGCTCTTTGGGATAGAGGTCTTATAATTATAAATAAAAGAGTTGAAATAAATTATTGATTTACTAGATCACAAATGTTATAAAAATACACAAAACAGCAATCAACCATAACTTCCACAACACCCTTAATTATGCACACAATTACTACTGCGCCACAGAAAAGTTTAATGAACTTTGAAAATTAAAGCACAAAAAAGTCTAACCATAATTAAATACTACAAATAACAACAAAAATTCAGTCACATATACAATCAACAGGCTCTCAAATAGTGACAATGTACAACCTTATCAGTCCGAAGTGGTGATGACTCACCATGTGCTGCGCAGCACCCCGAGTGCACCACTGTCTCCACTTTTGAGATCTTCGGTTCGACTCCCTTCGCGCTCCTCCTTGTTGTCCGTCGACCCGCAGCAGCCGTCCTCTTGTTTCGCCCTATACTCCTCCGAAGGTATGTGCCTGAAGCTTGACAGTAGACTCTGACGTCACCAAGATATCTTCACCAGTCTCTCTCCACAAGCTTAGCAACTCCTAGTAGGACCAATAGCGAACTCTTCTAAGTTGCGAGTGACTGCTCTCGCCGATACGACACCTCCAGTGTTGTTCTCCACAGCTCACCACCTCTCTGTAGCACGCCGACACCTTCTTCACTGCCGCCGTCGATACAACACCCCTAGTGTTGTCTGCCCTTCTGCTGGCCGCTTATGTTACCCAGCCTCGACACCGACCACCGCCACCGTTTGGCCATCCTCGAGACGCCACACTTTGTCTGCTCAGCCACGCCAACACAACACCCCAAGTGTTGTCTGTCCCTTCTGCAGGCCGCTGATGTTACTAAGCCCCGACACCGACCATCACCGCCGTGTTGCCATCCTCGAGATGCCACACCTTGTCAGCTCCGCAGCGCCGTCACAACACCCCAAGTGATGTCTTCTCCGCGGCCCATCACTTCTCACGACGTCAGTCGACGCCACTGGGGCGCCGATGCCGATGCCGACAAACACCACTCTCGGGTCTCACTTTACACTTCAGAAGACTTCAAAAGACAAGACTCAACAAGACTCCCAGATGACTCTTCAAGACTGACAACACAATACTAGACTCTATTTCGCAGTTCCGAGGCTTTTATACGGTCGGTTTAGTGACGTCAATCGGCGGTGAAACATGATGACCAGATGTCTAAAAATAGGTATTCCCCCACTCATACGTGCCAAGAGTCACGTATGCAAAGGCGTCATCCCGATGATGTCTCGGGCGTATCGCAGCACCTCTGGTAAAACTCATGACTGTGGTTGAATCATCGAGTTGTCCACCCAGCATGATGTAACATGCCCGCTACCAGGCCAACACACAACACTGCCCCCTCCTTACGTCTGTCCGTCCCGAACAGACACAGCAGACTCTATTATTTTATATTCCCCAGTAACAAGATGGCTACATCCTGACTATGACGAAAATCTTGACACTTGTTACTCAGATCACTTGTACGTTGCTCTTTCACGTAATTCACATTCTTGTCCATGCTGCCTATCTTCACATTTACACGCTCTATTATTCTGTCCACCACTTCATTCTCTTTGTCTACCTACTCGCTTACAATATCTACAAGATGACTAATAATCTCTATTTGCTTATTTACATTATCTACATTTTAATTTACACTATTATAGTTTTTTTTTACGTAACACGATTTTTGTAACCGTTACGAAAATTTTCTTTGTTGATATATCCATAGTTAAATAAAGAGAGCTCTGCCGCAAAAGATGTGTTATGAAAAAAAAAAAAGTGTTTTTAGAGTTAAGTGCACAGAAAAACGTTTCCATTAACAGAAACATCTCTTTGAGACTGTTTAGCTAACAGTAACGAATTCTTGCTGAACGACATTAAAAAATTGGTGTTTAAATTTTTCGTCATTAAAAAATTTTCTTCGACAACAATTTATATTATTTTCAGGAAAAAAATTTTTCAACGATAAGAGAGCCTTAAAAAGCTTCACATTGCCTTACCGTGGCGGTGTTATGTTCAGACGACTCTCCTTCCAACAAGGGGTCCGGGTTGTTTTTCACTTGTGGAATAATGTAAAGAGGTTATGATTATGAACTGCTATCGTTTGTGGGAGACAACAGCGAGCTGATGGGCGTGTGATGATTCAGGGTTATATCACGATGTTGTGCGTCATTTAGCGTGTTTAGTGATAAAGTATGGCTAAGTTACGATCTTTGAAAGAACTGTGCAATGGGAGTGGATGACTGGATTTATTTGCTTGGACATACTCCATTGCGCAATGGAGTATGTCCAAGCAAATAAATCTAGTTATGGCTAAGTTGTTAACCAAGATTAAGATAATATTTTAGATCTTTCATTGTCTAGATAGTATTCGGTACATCGATGCTTAACCTTTCTTTTGTTTTTTTAGTTTATACTTAAAAAAAGTTTTAAAGTATGTGTCGAGGGCAGTATTACTCCAACAGTATTTATTTTACAAACAAACTGAAAACGCAGTAATATACTCGCTTTATAATAAGCTATCACCATGAAAATCTCCTTCATGACTAATCCTGTATAGGCCTTGCATGTCTCAGAAGCCAGTAAAGTAAATGTGCTGAGACTTCTAAGTGTTGTACATCGATAGGCAGTCCACAAGCTCTGATGAGGCGTTTATACACAGTACAATAGTGTTGTTGACTTGCAGTTACTGAAAACAACCGAAAATATTTTGGAGAACGTACTAGTAAGGACAAGTTATTCTTTAAACGTGTTTATCCTGAAATGATAAGCCCTACTGGAACACAACTTAAAATTTCAAATAAAAAATTATTCAAAAATTTTGAAAAATCTGGAGATTAAAAAGACCTTACAATTTTCTCTAAAAAAATAAATTAAAAAAATATTCTAAAAGAACTATAATATTTTTACACGTCTGAATATTATTTGAAGGACACTCGAAGCCAATGACAAGGTCATCAGTCCCCCAGTTCCTGTCTCAGCTCTCCTATTTTGATACTACTAACTTTCATACAAAGACCGACTAAGTGAGTCTGACATCAAAGGGGCAGATATAAAGATTAACAGGCCACAAACTGTTTTTCTATGCTTAAATGGCGGGCGTTTATAATGCAATTATTAATCAGTTAGATTTATAATGCTGAAATTCGGAGCCATAATTTTTTGAAACAAGCGAGTCAGCAGCTACTGGAAAAAAAGAAAGAAAAAACACGAAGACTGGCGAATGCATAGGACTGTTGTACATTCTAGCCTATAGATCATTGAACCCTCGAAATTTTCTTCCCTTGCAAATAATGTTAAAGAGTTCGTGGACGGAAGCTAGACACGATGACATGCAGTAAGTCGAATATAACACATCCGTCAAACACCTCATCGCCTCTAAGCGCTAAGAGCTAAGCTGGCACGCAGTGATTTCGTAGAAAGTGTTTTTAGTGGATCTTCAAGATATGTTCCTGTTAGTTTATTTGTGGAAAGTATGCGGTAAATACCAATTCGTGATTCTATGATTTTGTTTTACAATTACTGTTGACATTTTCTCAGTTACAGCAACGAGAAGCTCGGTAATAATTTTTTTAGTTAACGTACGACATTTTTAAAATCATAGGGACACGGTTTGAAGTGTGTGCTATTTTCGTAGATAAACGCATTATAATATTTGTAACTGTTATACAAGAAGAAATAGTTTCCGTACCACTCTACAGCTCGTCTCCCGCACCAGGTCCACTGACTCTTACCTTGACATAAATATGAAATGAAATGTTATAAACAGGAAGCGAGTGCGAGAATGATCGTCGTCACTGCGACACGACCCACATCAAAGGTCAGCTACAGACACAGCAGGTTGATGATATTCGTGATCTGCTGGCAGCTTTTATATTAGCAGTCGTCTGTCTAGAGGACCGCTACTGCTGTTTCAGGCGCTCGTTCCCGCTCGACCTCCTCAGGTAATTACTTCCCTGCCTCTGCCTGGGGCCGCGCTGTTATCCCATCAGACCTTGTCACGTCCTGTTATTACACGTGTAACAACACTTGTACACTCCAACTAGTACACCAGTTATACAGACCTGAAATATTCGTGTTTTGTTTAAAGCCCAATCTAGGACTCAAACAACTGTAAATTTTTGCCACTTTTGCAACTGACTCTTGCCTTATTTGACACACCTTGGAGGACGCTAGGCCTATAATATAGAAGCAGTTAAATGCAGACCCAATAATGCGTCTCTGTGTCAGAGGACAGCCAGTGAACAGCTGATGTCCACGTTAGTACACAGATATCGTTGAAAGCTCGCTTACAGGTCAGGGAACCCGCGAGTATTTTCTGTCTCTAAACATTTATGACGAGAGGTAATGGAAAATAGCGAGAATATTTTATGCCGACATATTCTACTACCCAGTGTAGCATCCTGCGGCTGGTAATATTGGCGTACGGTTGTGTGGCATTGTTTAGTTTTTTACAGACATATCACAGACGGTCAGTTGTAGCACACCAGTCTTATCATTGGCCCAATCAAATAGGGACTCACGAGTAACAAAAGTAAATCATCATATATAAATGCATTACGTTGAATCCTAGCAAACTGATAACATTTTCCGCGAAAAATCACTATCCATAGTTATGGTATATCGCTAATTATTGTGTCAGGATTATGGTACGATCGCGAAAATTGTTTGATGAGGACACTGTGGTTTCTTGCGAGATGTATGGTTGAGTGACACAGCGTAGCTGCCTGCAGACCAGAAACAAGCATCATCAAATATTACAATAGCGGGATTGTTATTGGCTCAGTCAAATAGGGCTACAGCTCTACGTACAAGCGAGAGCCAGTCATAATTCCATAAGCTAACGTTCGTTGAAACCCAGCAAACTGTCAAGTTTTTCCGCGGTAAACCACTATCGCTAATTATAGTGCCAGAATTATGGTACTACCGCAGGTAATGTCGCTACAATTATATGTATATAATACACAGAGAACTGCGTATTTCACGTTATTCTAAGCTGCAGAATAGACTGCACGATATTGTTCGCTCCTTCCATGTCTTGTATTAGTATACAATGTATTGGTTTGTATGAGGGAACACTTTTGCTCAAAATTGAAATTATCACGGCAGTGAAACCAAATGCATGTAAATCAGTCCAATACGTAGGCGATAGTACGTGAGGGCCGGTGGCCAATAATATCACTGGTCGTCTTCAAGGACGTACAGGTCGACGAATCCAGTCTGTTGCCAAACACTACCGTGAATTTAGCATGTAGTTACTAATACGGTTGCAAATAATATTGTCATAATACTATGTAGCCGGGATTTTGATGCAATTACAACGACATTAGGAACTATTACATGGTCACAACTAATATTTCTAGGCGTTGTTGGTAGCGTAGTTGCAATATCACGAATAATGTCAGGAATATTGTGGGCGTGTGTTTGGGTTCGCTACTACTCATTAAGGCGGCCGCGTACCCCACGCTTCAAATGAGTTGCAGTGTGTTCGTAAACAGGCTTTTTTTACGAAACTACCCCACGTGCAGCCACTACGCCAACGTACGAAAAGAAAACAAACTTCAAACCAGGTCGGAACCTAATTTTCAAGACGCTACGCTCATTAAAAACACTGTTTCTAAGCTCTCGAACATGGCTAAAAACGAACTTTTCAGACTGCCGTACTTCAAAATGTACTAAGAGGATGTATGTGAAACTCATATTGTGACATGCACTGAACTTTACTACAGACTTTCCACCAACAAAATTATATGGTCACCGCTTAGTGTCCCATGGTAAAAACCGTTCGTCAGGAAGTTTGCACGCTAGTTCAGCGCTTGGCTCGTTGAGGCGACGCGGTATTTGATGCGCGCTTCAAGGTCGACCTTACTGCTCCGTCGCTTTTGAGGCTCTAACGCGCGGGTAGGCGGCGCCGTTAAAGCATATCGGCTGAATACGACGAAAGTGGGTGTTTGCAGTAGCTTTTAGGTGTTAAAATCTTGGTGCAGAAGCGTTTAGAAGGCATATACTTTATTCAGTACCGTAATATTACGTCATGCAATGACAGGGACATCACTGAATGTCTCATAGAGTGTAGTTGTCTGGGAGAAGACTGCAGTATAGTTCAGTGCCTTGCACCTAGAGTCTAGTGTGAGGTGTGATGTACGAACTGTGTCGTCCTTATAGCTCCCACACTTATAGGTCTCGAACAAGGAAATACGTCCTCCTAGACGGCAAACTTAAGGGTGTTCTAGTGCAGCAAAATCATAATTTTATATTTTTATGAAATATTATTAGTTTTGTGTACGATACTTGTGAGTACATTTTATTCTTACGAAACAATTTTAGCTCTCATAGTTTTCTCATAACGGGGTTTCACAGTCAAAATTCGCTTGTACAACTGCCATGAAAATAGTGAAAACCAACTGACCTGCTTAAACAAAATAACTCACTGTGAACTTACACCCCATGAGCTATGCAATAAAACAGTAAAGAACCCACAGCGTAATATTTAGAATTTTAAGAAAATCGCAAAAGTACAGGAAAATAGTTGCAAATAGAGCATTTTTTTAATAAAAAAAGTTTGCGGGATTACTTTAAATGTTTTATTAGGTAGCACATAGTATGTTATTTTACTGTAAATTATTTCACGCATGTAAGTCAATTGGTTTTCACTATTTGCATGGCAGCAGGACGTGCAAATTTTTGCTTTGACGCACCGTTATGAGAAAACTACGCCAGCTAAAATTGTTTCGTAGAGGAAACTGCACTCACAAGTATCGTTTACAAAACTGACACTATTTCATATAAATATAAAATGATGATTTTATCGCACTTGAACACACTTAATGGGCAAATACAACGCACAACTGGACAACTATGTAAATCATAAATATTTATTGCTGTCAAAGTAAGTATAGGAAGCTCAACGACTCATCAACAACTAGGTAATTACGTGTGTATTCACTGGCTCTAACACAAAAGAAACAAAGGAATCGGCCATGCACGTAGTAAATAACAAACTCACTATCAGCCAGAAGTGATTTCAGAACACCATTGCGAACAGATAAGATGGACGATTAGATTGAGAATCTAACCCAGAACCTCTCGAATATGAGCAAAGTGTTTTACCACTGCACCACGTCGCTTGTTAAGGTCCTGCCTCAATCACCATTTTTATTATTTTTTACTTTCGGTATTTCAAAATAAGAGAATAAAAATGTAAAATCTACAACTATACAGCGCATTATAATATTTACTTTGCGCTACAATTTACAGATATCACGGTTGATGTGTTAACGTATATTTACACCACAATCTAACAACTTTTTATGTATTCATAATTTTCTGAATTGATTTCCGCACAATTACAGTAGGTCTATACACTAACAAGTCCATTGTGATACATTAACTGCAGCGTAAGCAATATATTTTTCTGTATAATAACCGACTTAACATTTTTCTTGTATGCTAAGAAACGCGGAAAATAATAACATTTAATGTGACGATTGATGTAAGGCCTTATGTGGTAACATTTTCCATTACAGGCAATGTTTCGGAAACACAAAATATAAATTATGGTGATGATAATAATATTAATCATTGTCATTATAATTATAAGTGCATGTCGGTCAGACAAACTGAACGTTTCTTAGTAAGAGCTTCACAGCGAAGAAAATAATGTCTCTGAGGTAAGTACATATATTATACAGAACAAAGAAAACAAAATTGTGTAGACTATTTTCTGTTGCGATATTATTCTTTTTAATTTTTAAGTTATATTTAAAAACATTAATTTCTTAAAAGTAAATATAATGCATCTGAACTTTAAGCTTACCTCAAATAACCTACACATTAAACAAACATTTACTTTGCGACAAAGCAATGGATAATAAATAAACCAAAAATTTCTTTTCAGCAGCCGAATTCACGTCGGACAAAGACAGTGTTAGCGTGCGGAAGCTATTTTTCCAGGACAGGAAATATTGTCCAGTTGGAAACGTCGCCGTATAAATCTTGCGAGGGACGACAATTAAGAACTGAATTGTGTTGTGGCCGGGCCGTGTAGCGCCTGCGAGTATTTATGACAGGAATACATTTCTCTGGCCGAACCTTCATTGTAATGGCCATTAAGTAAAGGTAGAGGAGGAACAGGGGCATCACACATTATTTATTTCCACTCTTCTTTCAACATTTCAACAAGGTTTTTTTTTACGTTTTCAATAAGTACCTTATTGAGTCTTATTTTCTTATTCCTGCAGGTACGTTATTATTACTTTTACTGTGAATAAAATATACAATTCGTTAAAATTATTTTTTTAAGTTGCACTACATGAACTATTCGTTGTGCGAGAATAAATGACTTTATGAACATCCAAGTTTTTTTAGACATTCTGACATTGCGGGGAATGTTGCCGTAATGCAGAAAATCCTAGAATAAAACAAAAACAAATGAAGAAAAGCCAGTCAGCTGTAGTCAACAGACACAAAACATAGAGATAATTCCTGAAAGGAATGTAGTCATATCCCAGAAGACGTCACAAGGACAAGAATACATATAAACAACACTAAATTAATTAATAAGTGGAATATAGTCGACTGGAGAAGGACGAAAAAAAGAACATAAAACAAACTAAATAATAATAATATAAAAACCTACAAAAATGGTGTGTGCGAAAAAGGAACCAAATGGATGAATGATGGCAGCACAAATAACGAGAAACACGGATGGATGTGAACACAGACAAGACACAACACACACAAAAAAAAACAGACGGAAAATTGTAGACTCATCAAGACGACAAGAGATGCTATGTTTCGGGAACTGGTATCTGGTCTCATCTTCAGGCTCATGTGCAGGCTGAGAAACTATAGCAGATTGATTGTGACATCTGGAAAAAACAATGATTAGCGAAACTTTACTGAATTTAATTATGCGATATGAATCGTAAGACTTGCGTAAATATGTTCCGAACACCAACGAACATGTATCGAATAGTACGCCAGACCTTAACATGTGATAACCTAATAAACCTCATCTTATCTGAGATACGTTCTAAATTGGTGTCACAACCTTGTATTATGTTATATATTTAACTCACAAGGAAGTCATATTGCACATCCTATCGTAGCCAAATTTACAAAACAAAATTTCAGCATAACAGCGATGATGTCCCAACTTAAGGGCGTTCAAGTGCGATAAAATCATAATTTTATATTTTTATGAAATAGTGTTAGTTTTATAAACGATACTTGTGAGTACAGTTTCCTCTCACGAAACAATTTTAGCTTTCATAGTTTTCTCATAACGGTGCGACAAAGTAAAATTTGCATGTTCTGCTGCCATGCAAATAGTGAACACCAACTGACCTACTTGAATAAAGTAATTCACCGTGATATAACATCCCATGAGCTATGCAATAAAGTATTTAAATGATCACAAAATGATATTTTGAATTTTTTAAAAAATAGCGAAAATACAAGAAAAAAGTTGAAAATTCAGCAATTTTTTTAAATACAAAAATAGTTCACGGGATTTAAAAAAAAATGTTTTCTAACTTAGCCTGTGGTATGTTAATTCACTATGAATTATTTCACTTACGTAAGTCAGTTGGTTTTCACTATTTGCATGACAACAGAACATGAAAATTATGACTTTGAAACACTGCTAAGAGAAGACTACGCGAGTTAAAATTGTTTCGTGAGAGGAAACTGCACTCACAAGTATCGTCTACAAAACTAACGCTGTTTCATAAAGATATAAAATTATAATTTTATTGCACTTGAACACCCTTAAGTCGGACACCTAAATTATTTAACATGACCAACTATTCATCAAGTACCTAAAATAATATCAACTGACCATCCCTCAAAAGCATTGATAGCTCAAATTTTTAATAGACAGATATAAGAAGAAAACAACTCGTAAACTTGTACATTTTGTATACCGTTATTTCACAGAAACATATTTTGCTTGTACCTTATATCATAATTTTTTCAAGACGCTGTCTATAATGACGTTAAATCACTTTACAACTGTACAAAAAATTGTAAATGAGAACTCGAAAAAAATTCAGATTGTGTCTGTTGGAGACATAAAGCAATCAATTAACCTATGACGCATACTTGCTAATCACGCGGCTAAACGTCGGACATTCAGAACTCTTGCTTTAAGGTCAAACATGCGCTGTCATGTAATCTTTGGTATAATTTTTTCTAATTTTATTTAATACATTTGACCGCATGTTAAGGCGTGAAATATAACTTTACGGGACGTTTAAATATAAAATTTAAGTGAATTTGCAAAAAATACGTTTTTCTAACTTTGTTTCTGCAATCACAAATGCCAAATAAATAAAACAATTTTATTACTACTATGCTTGAACTGCCCCAGAGGCGGTTACAAGGGGAGGAGGAATTGGGGAACCCCCCCCCCCCCCCCCAAGCGCCCAACCTTGTTTTAGAAATGTCATGCCTTTTATTCAAACTATTGAAAATGAAGTAGGTGTTATGAACTTCGCAATATATTCTATGAAACTGACTGTAAACTCTTTGAAAATGTTCCAATTTGTGTCTGTTGTGTGTTAAACATTAACGTTCAAAATCTTCTCAAAGTTCACCATTTTGCATCTTAAAATCAAAATGTTTCCGGGGAAGGCCTCCGGACCCCCCGCTTTAAATCGGCCAACCGGTGCTTGCACAAATATATCTCCCCCCCCCCCCTCAATTCCATTTTGGATCCGCCCCTGAACTGCCCACCGTGTCACGTTTCAAAATGTACTGTACGAAACTAAATGGGATATAGACGTTATTACAAAAGATACTAGCAAATGAGTCTCAGCGAGTTGGATTTTTGACGACTGTACTAAACGAGTGTTAGAATGTTACACCTACGAACATAAAACACATGCACACGAACATACGCATACACAAACATACACACAACTTTAAACTACGCTTGACTTTAAACCATACGTCCTGCAAATAAAGTAATAAAGTCACCCTGTAAAGTCTTGTAGGGAATAAATATTGGTGAAGCACAGCCCGCCAGCTGAGTGGCTTGTGCTTAGAGATGATACTGCAGCAAATACGTCGTTCAACGTCACCCTTAACGCTCCATCGATGGCGTGCCTTTCACTTCGCACACGCTAGGTTATCTATTCAAGTCCACGCCCAGTAGGTTTACAATGGTTTTGAAACTATTTTCTTTTAAATCAACGTAATTTCCAAACAGAAGAATCCCGACATTGTTTTGTCGTACCTAATTGTTTTTGTAGCAACATAACTTCACAGTTTTTCAAATTTTTGGACCCAAAATATCACCAATTTTGTTATGCAAGTAAGCCTTATATATTGATATAAAAATTATATACGAACAAATTGTGCATTATTTTGTAATACGCCTAGTCCTACATAATTGTGTACATCGTTTGCCCAGCCTTGAATTTTTTCAAAGTATTACATTAATCATTTTTAAAATTTTTTTTACACCAATGTGAAACAAAAGTAGCTAAACCTACCTACAACGACCTTCATGGATGGTCAGGAGGTGGGCGAGTGGAATACAAGTGCGTGTACCGCAGAGTTGCGTGGCGGGAAAGTGGTTGTGGCCTGCGGCGACACAGCACTTAACACTTTCACATCGGAGTCCAATAAATGCCGAGGGCGACCAGACACACCACTCGTGTCTTCTTCCTCCCCCCTTTCTTGTGTCACATTCACCCACCATCCTGTATGCTCTTGAGGCAGTATTTCGCCTGTCTCCGGGTGCACTCTGTCCTCGGCTGCGCTCGGCCGTCCTCGGCTGCCCTCGAATATACACGGGTTTACTCGGCCGTCCTCGCAGTGCCGCACGAACACTTTACAGCCAACACAGCATTTATGTATATTCAAGAATCACTTTTAAATACAAATAATATTTACTTGAAATTACAAATGTTTCAATCAACTAAAGGAAATACTATATAGTACATATTATCAAATCACTGCATAGAAGTTTATTTCAGTATATATGAAAGAAATACAGATGAACGAAAGGAAGGAAGGCTTTTTGTGTTGGTGATGTCAGTGAGGGAGTGGAATTTACTGAAGAAAGAATTGGGTGACGGCGGGAGGAGATGGTTTAGCAAGGGATTTGAGAGAGAGAGAGAGAGAGAGAGAGAGAGAGAGAGAGAGAGAGAGAGAGAGAAACGAGAATGCATTTGCCACAGAGCGACAACCCAACTGCAAGTATTTTTTTTTTTTTTTTGCCACGCGTGTGGTAGCACTTCAGCTTTACAAAGCTGTTGCAAATGACCTGGCGGTGCAATGGAAAAGAAAACTCTTAGATTTCCGTAAATATTTTCTTCAGTTTCATCTTCAACAACTTCCCCTCGTGGCTGAGCAATAGGCTATAATCTTTGGGAGAGTAAACAGTAGAAATGTATACAGATGCGGAAAAGGCGTGGCGGCGCCTTTGATGCGAGCACATCTAGTGGCGAATAAACGAACCTGTGGACTCTGACCTGGTGACTTCATTGTCTGCGCCGTGTTTGGGAATATTTCTGTTTGGATGAGTCTTATAATTGCGTATTGCTAGCCAGTGCCGTCCGCCGGAACTTGTCTTACATGTAGCAGTTTCGTTCCTATACTCTACCCATTCTAAGGTTGCAGCTAATTCATCCAAGTGAATGACAATTACATTTTTGCACAGCATAAATTGCATTTGAAATATTGAAAAATACAAGGTTAACTGCATCACGGCACAATCACAATGTGAGGAATCGAGATATAATTCAATTACTTTCATTTATTTCATTAGCAATTTTATTTTTGCTGCAACCTTAGAGTGGACAGAATATAGGCATTCAGTTGTTACATATAGGGAACGTAAACTTTTCACGAGTTCAAGTAACTGTATGCTAGATTCTACTATACTGTATATTATCTAGTCTTAGTTCTCCGTTTATTGGCTAATGTGTAGTGAGTAGTCAGTTTCATTTGAAGTATATGTCTCCTTTACAGCTCTGCGATCCGTTGAAAAATTCTCTAAGGCAATTATTATATACTGCAATGAAATCACAAACGTTACTTGAAATTATTTCGCGGAATTTCCAGGTGCGGAGTAATGGAGTCATTATTGTAAACTCCCATTGCAACAAACCTTTAGAAATCTCAAAGTAATTGTAATTCATTTCTATTTTTAGATATTTAACGCCCTTTATTTCCCCCAGTTTCAGCAAGTAAAGCTATATAGGATTGAAATATAGATGTTTTCACTTTCGATGACTATTTAATTCAACCAGTGACAGATATACGATGTTGAATTTCGGTGAATTTATTCTCAGAAATAAATACGAAACAGTGGTGAAACTACCAGTCATATTATGAACGAAAGCCGTACGAATCACCAATATGGCTATGACATTGCTTGACCACTAGATGCAGAACACGCCAGGAAACGTAGGTTAATCAACACAATACTTATATGAACGCGATAAGTATTTATCCATATACAATTCCAATGTTCTGCACTTACTATATCTTGTAAACTAATATTCGTATTTTTACTCAACTCCTAACCAGGATATTGTTCCTACAACTTTTTATCGTGTACTCTTACGTCAAACCAATTCCTTTATCTACTTAACTTACCGTACGGCACTGTTTATACACATTATAGGTCTACATAAAATGTTACGCCAAATATTAATTCATATCATGAACAAATAATTCTTGCTACGGGACGATGTTTACACAAGAAACGAAACCTAATTAAAAATATTACTACAAATGGCTTACGTAATCCCTTAATTTCTGAAGAATATTCTTCGTAAAGAAAAAAATAACTGCAACGCGTTAGTTGCAGTGATATTCTTCCGTTGTTCACATTTTGAGTGTGTCCACTAACTGTTTCCGTTCATTAGTTATAAAAATAATGGATTGGTGAGGAAGAAATAAGTCAGGAAATATTCCAAAACGTTTTTTAATATAAAACTTTTACCTTTACTCTGTGATGCGCTTATTTTATCTACTCTATTTATTGTATTTCGCTCTTTACTTCATTAAGAGACAATTGCGACGCAAAGCTTTATATAGCTTCCCAACATCTCTCCTGCCAACAAGAAGGAATTAAAATAAGAATAATTGTTACTAATTGCTCTCATTGTGGTAGGAGACCACGGGGGAATTGTTTAGCTCAGGCATGACTACCACAGAGGTCTGAAGCAAACAAATGCACGTGACAAACCCATCAATCACGTAGATGTATGTTCCTGGCAAATATCGTGTAAAACTTGACAAATAACTACAACAACCCGAGCTTCAGTTTCAAATTATTTTCTAAACGTTTCCTCTTTGCGACAACTGAAATTGGCACATAAATTATTGCTCTCAGATACCACTTAAACTAACAATACGTTTCAAAACTATTTATAATATTTTTCTCTTCGAATATTTAACAATTTCTTGTATAGCTGCAAACCGTTTGCCAAAAACAATTTATTTCTCTATTGCACAGACTGTAACAACTTCGATACTACTTCTTTCACAACTAGAATTTTACCGTTGATAAAACATTGGCAAAGAAAGTATTCTCATACGAGTTATTTAAAGTGTTATTGGATTTTAAAAACCTTAGCATGTATCGTAAAAATCACTTCGCTAGTCTAATAATTTTAAAAACAGTATTTTCTAAAACATAATTAAACATTTAGCAAATGTCCGCGTTTGTAATTTCGAGCGCAAATATTTAGCTAAATTAGTTCTTAATATTGTGTTATTTTCGACGCAGTAAATTTTTCAAGCATTGTTTTTGCCTGCATGAGACAATATAATAAAGTATCCCATTTCTTGCAATAGGCTAATAACAAATGAAAAGTTGTATTTGAAAACATTCAATCTTTGATTCTCAAATTACAGCCATTCAGAATCTAAGTAACTCTGCTCTGATTCTCCCAGTGAGGGCATTAGGGACGGCGTCGGACCCGTAAAAATTCGAAATTTTATATTTGTGCCAAACACTGTTCAACTATTACACATCAGATAACATGTAATTTCCTCAAATAAAAAAAAAATAGGTCCCACAGTTTTAGTATAATCACCTATCAAAGTCACAAAATGGCAATTGTGGTATAGCCAAAATAATTAACTTGCAGAAACAAGGTAATTAATATTAATACGTAATTATGTGAGCTACTTCAAGACACTTTTGTAATCACAAATCGATACATTTTTGTAATTTTTAAAAATTAATGAAAATTAGAACATTTTTGCATAACTTTGATTTTTGGCTACTACTGAAATTGTCAAAACTACCTTTTGCCAAACACGCCATAAAATGCAACGAAACACTGACTTTAAATTTCTGTAATTTTGAATTCATTACGTAAATACTTCTTTTTCGGTTTTGAATACACCGCAATAACCATTTTGTAACTTTGATGAGTGATTATGCAACAACTATGGGGCCTATTTTTTTTTTTTTTTTGGAAATGAAGTGTTATCTGCTGTGAAAAAGTTGAACAGTGTTTGGCACAAATATAAAAAAAAAAATGAAATTTTACGGGCCCAACGCCCTTAAGAATTTGTGAATATTTACCGGTTTTTCTGAGATTACATAACATAGTTCTGCAGATGCATGTCCAAGAACTTACTAAAAATCAATATTAATATTTCTGAAATACTTCAATGTAAACACATTTTTGTTAACACTTATATATTCTTTAAACAAATATTATATATATACATACACACACATATATATATATAAATAAATAAATAAATAAATAAATAAATATATATATATATATATACACACACATATATATACACATAATGTATGTTTGTAAAGTATGTGTTCTATACAATACATTCGATTGTGATGTAACTTTTGTTTTCTTAAGTTTGTAAAATCCATACTTCTAGCGTGGACACTTTTTATAGTCTGTTTCCTCGTCGGAAAACGTTTTGATTTATTCATGTAGGCCTACGCAATGAGCAGATTAAGAACAAAACTTTCTTTGAGCTGCATTTCAACACACGCTGAGTACTCGTATTAAATATAGTATCGCTTTAAAGTGGAAACCACGCTCACAATGTCGCGGCAGCTACATAGTTTCAAATAAGGGATGTTCTTTGCCGCAACGATATTTGTGTTGAGGTAATAGGGTGTGCGTGTCTAATATTGAAGATGTATTCTAGCAGGCAGTCGTAAAGTGGAAGCATCTCCCTTGTTCTGTATTCACTCGAAGGCTTGAGGCAAGGTCCATGTAGGTGGAGGAGAGGTGACAAGAACTAATCGCCAGGGCTGGGTGGGTCACGTGAACAAGTCGCTGGCATGGCGCCGACATTGCTGGGTAAAGGTAATAGATCTACCTTCACCCTCGTCCTTACAATGACATCAGCTTCCACCTTCCACTTCAAACTGAAGACGGGGGACAAACGCCAGTTGCCTACAACGACATTTCCAGCTAGTCTCGGGAATCCTCGTGAGTCGTTGTTTCGTCCAGGCTTATTTCTGTCAAGTCCTCGCTGATGTACCAACCAGCCTTCTTATATCTTCGTCTCAGTAATTACATGTGTTGTTTTAAGGGGGCTTGTGCGCCAAAACGGTGAATTTTCACAATTTTCGACATAACTGTTCCCCCTCGCTTATTATAGAAAATCAAGGCTCCTCAATCCGTAGATGACACCTCTGTACGCCATCTTGCTTTATTACATTGTCACAGACTGTCTTATTTTTGGAGCACTGATGATATATGGGAAAGAGGCGGCTAACTTATTTGCGTAGTTGTTTTTTAGTATTGTTTTGCTATTCGTTCTGAATTATTTCATTAATTGGTCAGTAATCCGACATAGTACCGAATGGAATTGTTTATTTCGTGTCAATTCCCTTTTACTGACGGTTTTTTCTAAGTAAAATGGCACGCACGCATTAAATCATTACAGAGATTAGAACCGAGGATATCTGAACTTTGTAGAAAATACTTCATATGTGTGCCTTTTCAAGTGCATCAGGTCATACAAGCAGAAATATGTTTTCAGTTTTATCACTATCATTTTCAGTTTTCTGTTAAAGTTATCACATAATGATTATTATTACTGGTAGAAAGTTTCATTAACAGCACCAACAAGTAATTATATTCTGTCATAGAAATTGTAACATATCTCTCTAGTTGGGAATTAAAACCAATGGTTTTTCTAACAGAAAAAATATATGGTTGGGAAAACTATCGGTTTATGTATTTCCAAACATGCTATTACGATTGCGTCAACAAAATATTTAGCTGTAAGGCATACCTATTTTCTCAGCTACAGAACACATTTTTTAGGTCAACAAAATTGCTTTGCTGCGTTTCGCATTTGGTTCTGTAACAAAATATTTTGTTAGCTTTAGGTATATGGTTGTATGCTACTGAACAAACGAAGTGTTTTAGCGTGATTTACAAATATATATTTAAAACCGCTTCTTTGAGAATATAATTTTAACAATGACTGACCATTTAAACTTTGTTTGACATTACATGGAATATTGTTTCCACAAAAATAAATGTTTAGGTGACGTAAGTAGTTTACGTTCAAGAGTACGTCATTGGCACAATTTATTCTCTCCTGCTCGTTCAAGTAGTAAAATCCGTCCTTTATCACAGAAATCAAATAATTTTCGGTGAAGGCATTACGATAGAGTAACTTCGAAATTCTTATGTGTTTACAAAAAGAACAGGTTTTTCATTTTGCTGTACAAAGATATTTTTTTCCGAAAAAAACAAAACTGTGTTCTTTAACAGTTCAGTATTTTCAGTTTCTACTTTTATTGTAATTTTTTTTCTTTTATCTAAGTTAGTTTCTAGAATCTGTAAGGTTTCCGTTCTATTAATTTGTAGAAAAATACATTTCATTTAATGAGTAAAGTTGAGCAGTATTTGGTACGACTGTAAAATTACGTTTTCTTTTCTTTTTCAACGTCCTGAAATTAAAATTAATTCACTCTGTGATACAATGTTTTTTCAACACCACATAGTACTTTTCTTCCCGTAATAATTAATTTTATCTTGGTTGGTAATTATATTGTATGTAGGTTTCCATGCAACACTGTGTCTTGCTGGCTGACATATACTTTGTTTGCCGTGAACCAGTGTCTCTCGCTGGTACACACTTCCACTATCCTCAGTCTGTTTTCCTTGTCTTGTGGCTTCTTGTCACTATCTCGTCACTTCGCACTGCCCTTTCCAATCACAACCTCAGCTTAATTGTACCAAAAGATTATTTCTTATCGTCGCGGTATTCTGATCTTCCAGTATTTTATATCCTCTTGTTCCCTTCTTTCATCCATTTTCCTACACTTCTCCTTTCCGGGCTAAAGTCCCGCTTTGTAAATGATCGCTGCCTACGCCTCATTCGTAAGGGCGTATGTTACGCTACACGTTTATAATTTTTTCGTTATATTTGTCAGGAAATTTCTGGTACTGAGTAACGGAACTTTACACTACATGTACTGTGTTCTTCCCATACATGTGTGAAGTAAATTTCCAATACGTGTAGCTGTAATTTGCTTCCGTTACATGTAACGGAATTTTACTTCAAATGTTTTTTCTGTGTTACCTGTTCCTCTCCCCCTAGTACATCGTCACATTCATAACTTCTATACCCCGTCTATTAATCTCCTTTGTTCCTAGCTTATGTCACAAACGTGCGTCATTTATACGGTTTGCAACTTGCAAGAACATGTTTCAACGTAAATACGAGCATATATCGTAAACCGTCTTATACTATTCAACAGATAATTGGTATTTAATAACACACGTTTAAGGCAAGTCATCAGATGATTTTGGATATTGGTCAACAATATGAAGTTGCTAAAACCATCATGGTTTGTCGTGGTAAAAATTGACCTACACCGTGAAAACAAAATGTAACAATAACTGGGTGACGATTTCACGATACTAGGCTCATTTTAACCTTGAAACGTTACACGCGCAAAGCCAGTGTACATGCGGAATCATTGCTTCAAGTGCGTATGTCTGGAGGTTTCCTACATGATCTTGACGATAAGTGTGTTCAAAGCTATTGTCACAGCCTTAACGCGCAAGCCATTTATAGGGGTCTCAACTCGCATGTTAAATGTCCCATTTGTAAGTCATAATGTTTTACTTAAGGTTATTAAAAATATATTACTACAATGCTTTACCACTATACAAATGCATTCGGAATTAAGACGTCAAGTTATATGTACGAAATATCTGAGGACTCTGAAATAGCAGAAAATATTCACAACTAACGAGTATTATATAACTAATTGCGTCAGCTTTACTAATCATATATTTGAATTTCAAGGTTTGTAGCAAGGTAATTTACTTTACTAGAGAGCGAACATCAAACATTTTTAATTATTCTTTCTAAACCGCTTAACTATATCACTCTAAAAACTCTTTATTTGCCACAGAAAAATGTTTACTTCTATAAAGAAAAGTCATGTTTAAATAAGAGCCACTGCAATGTAACTTTGCCATAAAGGAAATTTTTGTTTAATAGCTACTTTAACTGTAACTAAAAATTCTGTTACTATTAAGATGGTTTAGTAAAATAATTTTACGGTGAAATAAGTTGTATTTCCAACACATGATTCATGTTGAAAAAAATTGCATTGCTTAAAGTGAAAATAATACTATTTTTAAGGGAAAACTTTTAAAAACAAAAAAAAATGTGTAAGTTTTTCCAACTTTTCTTTGCTGTAAGCTAATATTTCTTTACCGCAAGCAAAATATGTTTAAAAACATTTTTTTTCTTTGTTGCTGATCAAAATTGTATTTGGTAAATTGAGAATGGCGGTGGGTAATATACTATAATAATACGCCATAAAGTGATGGTGACACCACAGAATGTATAACATAGGTGCGATATTGGCGAGAAGACTTCACACCAGTTAACTGACTTGAGCTTACATGCTAGAACAATACGCGTTATACGCGTGCCTGGGCCACCCTTACAACTTCCGCTCTACTAGACCCCAGCCGCACAAAATATGGCCACCCAGGCTGCCACCTTAACAATCCATGTTTTCTGTTTTCTTCTCTTATTTTTTCCTGGGAAAATTGGCATCGTTTGCTTTACGCAACCCCAGTCGGGTGTTCCTCCATTCTACTAACTTCCGTATCCGAAAGTTTCTTCGCCAAAGCAGATTCAATAAAAAGGAATTTTTTTTCCAAGTCACGTCATCTTCGACAGACGTGCGCTGTTTTTTCACCCCGGAAGTATAGTTTACATAATGTGATCTCACTGTGTTTTTTCGGTGTCGTTTTCGCCCACAATTATTCGTCGACCAAAGCGCTCGACAGGACAAGTTGTACAAGAGAAATGTCCTGGCAATGCTACTGGCCAACAGACGTCTTCATCGGGATACCTAGGGACCCTGGTTCTTCGCGAAAAGAATTTTACCTCACTTGGTTTCAGTGACTTACGCACACATCTGCAGTTCTGCTTCGGGGTCAGTGATTGGATATTTTAACTCTCTCGAGCCTTGGTATTCTACCAGCGGAGGTGTTGCAGAGTCTTTATTGTAATTGGCTCAGACAAATGATATACATATAGACACGCTGCCAATAACCATGAAGCAGAATTGCAGATGTACACGTGAGGCACTGAAATAAAGTGAGGCAAAGTTCTTTCCGCGAAAAACCAGGGTCCCTAAGGATACCTGGTCGAGCTCAAGGTCGCCGCCTACCTGCGCGTTAGAAGCTGAGAAGAGACGGAGACATAACGTCGACCTTGAAGCGCGCATCAAACGCCGCATCGCCTCAACGAGCCAAGCGCTGAACTAGCGTGCAAGATATCCGCCGATCCATTTTTACTACGGGACATTAAGCGGTGACTATATAATTTTATTGGTGGAAAGTCTGCAATTACGTTCAATACAGATCGCAATCTGAGTTTCACATACTACATCCTGTTTGTGCAACTTGATGTACATCAGTCTGATAAAGCCTTTATTTTAGCTATGTTAAAGGGCTTACAAACGGTATTTTAATGAGCATGGCGTCTTAACAATGAGGTTCTAGTTTGTTTTCTTTTCGTACGTTAGCACAATGGGCACACGTGGAATATTCTCGTAGAATAAACCTGTTTACGAACACTGCAACGTGAAGCGTGGGTAGGCGGAGCCCTTAATGTCGGCCTATCCCCAGTCTCTGATCGCACTTGTTCTGTTCTCATTATACAACGTTCAAAGTTGTGACGCTATAATATAATTACAGAAACTTATAACCAACGTCGCATTTTTCCCATTTGCTGACAGGAATTGTATATTAAATTGATTAAATTTCGTAATATTTTAAAGTTTAGTTATTTACCTAAACTTAAAAAAAAAAAATCAAAACCATCCAAACCTGAATAAACAATTTGCACATCCCATAGTTAACATATTGGCATGGAAAGAAAAAAAATTGCGAGTTCATTAACTTTCGTGTTATAACCTATTATTCTACGCGTACTCAAGCGTAATCTACTTGTCTATTACCAACTACTGCATGTAACAGCAGACAATGAACTAAACAAACGACAGGGCTTGAGTATAGGCTACATAGGAGAATGGTTTCTAACATACATGTAGGCCACTGAACTCGCAAAGTGTTTCTTTCCTCACATATTGGTCGAGCCGTCGTTTTGACGTAGATAAACTGTAACGTGACAGTTGTTTGCAGGGTTACAACATAGTAGTTGCAACCTTGCACTTTACTCTACATGTTGCCTGGAGGCAGTGTTGTCAGATACCGAGCAAAATAACCAAGAACGTATTACAATATCCAACACTTTGACAGTTTTGTGTAATTGAACTTGGACAATTAGATGCTTTAGTTGACGCGCAGTAACAACCAATCGTCACTGCACAACGCAAGCACAGGAACTGCAACATCAGTAATTGCAATATCAGCCATAGAACTATCTAGAACCATAGCAGCACCAACATTATTCGTATATGGCCGCCAACGTCCGCGAAAATTAAAATAACTGGATCTCAGTACCAGTACTACCAACCAAACATGTTTGGTGACTGTCACATATAAATTGGCTAAGACCTCTTCACAAAGCTGCAACAATGTGAGAGGAAAGTTGAAGGGCAATTTAAATTAAAAATAAAATAATATAATACATCGACAGGCAAAAAAAATTCCAAAACGACGTTGTTGTTCGGTCATTCTCACTTTTCCCCACACTTTAAAAACAAGCCTTGTTGTTCTCTGTTTTATTGTAAGCTTGATTCTACTACTGGATAGGAAGAAAACGTGTTTTCTTATGGGAGAGTTTGCAACAGGGAAGATTTCTACCGCTAGTTTCGCTGATATCGCTAAGGCACCAGGAAAATACGTAACTGTAGTAAAATTAAATTTATATAGGCTTGGAAATTACAGAAGTCATTTAAAATTAATTTTAAGGGGAAAATAAACCAATTTTGCGTCTTAAATTATTGAGTTCATGTAACTTAAATTACAAGAAAGCTCTGAGATTGGTAAGTTTATCCATATTACCGATACTAGCACTCAGACGGCAGAAGTTATCCCTGTACCAGACTGTTGACATAGGTGTATCTAACGTGTGTTATAAATAACCTTAGTTAAAGGTAAGTGTCCCTGGAGAGGCTGGAGTGCAAGAAGTGTATCTGCGCGCAGGCGCTGCGAACACGTGGGTGCACCTAGTGGTGGCGCTTAGTGCCTCTCACCTGGCGCCACGAACATCCCCCCCCCCCTCGTCTATACAGCAGGTAGGTGGATCAATATAGCCGTCGCCGGCAGCTCGCTCAGTTCCGCCCCTAGCGCTCGCCACAGTTTTATTTCCGCCTCTACCTCCCTTCCTCTTACAACCCCCATAGTGCAGGTTTGTTCAGTAGTACCTGCCCCCGACATACTTCTCTTACTACTAACTGTCAGCAGCTCAGCTGGACCTACACATTACCGTAAACCGGGGTTACTTTGACCATTTTCACGGTTACTTTGACACTTTAACATATTAGTTTTTGGGTTTTCTAGTAAATTAACAGATAATCTGAGCCGAGTATTTTAAATAATTCCTTTTATCCTTATAGCTAACGCTTGAAACTTTCGTCAATAAATAACATAAAAACCAAAATTTTGAGTTGTCAAAGTTACCCCGATAGGTCAAAGTAACCCCTCTCTCTCTACTCTCACAACTGCAAACTACGTTACCCTGCACGTTATTCCACAAGCAACACTCACACTGTGCTCTATACAGTACGAGGCAGTACAGTCCACGTGTTGATCTCATGGAAAATACATCGAAAATGTATGCTACATGTTCCCGCTAAGTGAATTACAGCGGAAGATATACTTTGAAATTCAACTAAAAAGTAATCCCTTTAAATTTAAAATGAAATTTGCCTTGGTAGTAAGGAAAAACGCTCTGAATCTGATCAATAGAATGAAAGATCAAGTAATTTTCAACTTTATTCAAATATATGAAATTCTGAAGTCAATTTTCACGGTAGCATTACTCTCGTTATAGTTAATATTTACAGAAAAATTAAAAACACATCTACGACATTTTTTCCACAAGGTATCACACCGCGAAATTTACATACCATTTCCTGAGCAATTCTGTATACATGGCTCGAAGCTACTTCATACTCTTTAGGCGTGCACATAAAGTCACGTGGTTAGCATGGGGTGCAGAGTGAAAGTTCAACTCGAGTCATATAAAATGTGATCGTAGTGATGTTTACGTTTAACAGTGACCAGTAATAATTGCTTGGCTGACTGGCCAATCTATAGTTGTAGGGCATCCTGGCCACGTGGCTTGCTAACTATTTGTAAACGTTTTAAACACGGGAATGGTTGCTTGTTGTCGAACTGCTAACGAGTAAATACAGTGGATAATCGCAATAATGTTTTGTGGCACTGTATGTCATATAACAGTGCAGCCACCTGGGCCTAACACGATTTAAAAGATGGTCCTATAGTTATTGATAAAGTTGAATCACACATATACGATAGCGGCGCACCAGTGTTATCATTGGTCTAGTCTTATAGCGATAAGACATTGACGTCAGAAGAATGTCACATAAGGACTTGTTATACTGAAACTTAGCAAACACTCAGCTATCACCGCAGTAAATGTGTTCCTACATATTGGTAAAACTGGCATATCTACAACCAGGCTGGTAATGTTCTCCGTGTCTGAGGTCTTCATGCACTCATACAATAAGGGCGATCCTAACCAGTGTTGCCAGAGTCACAAGCCATATTTAAATTATAAATTTTTTTGTTTGCATACTCAGAACGGTATTACAGACTAAATAGTAGTGAAATTACGTGGCGGTTTATTTGACGGGCGAACTTGGCCGCCTATTGGCTGCCAGAGGCTGTTGATGCCAGCCCTGTGTATGTTTGGCTCCTGTATGTTGCTGCAGGTTTCCTCTTGGCCTGGCTGCCGTCTAGTAGGGCAGCTGATTGGTGGTACGCGATTCCACGCTGCTGGCCAGCGAAGTCATTTTGTTGCCTTGTGTGACTAACTGACTTTTCCTTCCTGCCGGCTATTTCACTTCTGTATACCTAAATATTCTGTGACTGCACCTTGCAAGAGGCGTCCTGTCTGGGGCGAACACTGGATTTCAATGAGGTGCCGGGCCTGGCCGGGGGGGGGGGGGAGGTTCAACTCCAAACCAAGGCATTCAAAAAAATTGTAATTTATCTTAAACCCCTTCTACATTAAAATAAATGACAATTGAAAAATAAATTATAACTTACTCTGTCTAAGCTTCACACTTTGCTCCAACTATAGTTGATAGTTGGTAATTTAGAATTGGTGTGTGTGGGCTTGTGGGTGGGGGAGGAAGGAGTCACCTCGCTGCGTAAAATATGTATGTCAATAACTTATGTTACACGAAGTTACAAATATTATATATATTATATAATTTATCTCCACTTGAACGCCCTTAATTAAGTGTAAAGTTCAGGTTGTTAATAAGTATCACTGTAAAAGTAGTATTACAGTGTGTGGCGACTATCTTTTATTTGGTTGTCGCAAGTTTTAACCAAGATTATGAGGAACACACATTCTTGGTGAAAAGCAGACTAATCAAGTGCCTTGCCTTCACTTAGCTGTAGTACTCAATCAAGTTACACTGGCGTAGTCATTTAACCTTTTTTTAAAAATTAAATCTTTATTTTTTTTAAGTTGTTCTTCATCTTTGTGTAATTTTATCCAGTTCTCATTTGTATTGATTTGTGGATATTGCATAAGGATACAATAAATCACCTTTATTAACTTCATATTATACTAAAATCGATACTCATATACTCCACAACTACGGAAAAAGAAACAATATTTATTGACTTTATACCATTGCTCATAAACAACAGCAGTTAAATATATTTAATTACCTTTTAATAATTACCTCTTCTTGGCCCTGTTTATACAACTCTTTATTAATAATTAGAATTTCACATTAAATATGTTTAGTGTTTATTAACAAAACAAATAATAATGAAAACCCGCGTTAACAAATTTCAAGAGAGGTTTAATAATTCGCTGTAACTTAACGTACTCGTTTATGGACAACAAATTACTAAACATT
Source organism: Medauroidea extradentata (assembly GCA_003012365.1). Taxonomy (NCBI): domain Eukaryota; kingdom Metazoa; phylum Arthropoda; class Insecta; order Phasmatodea; family Phasmatidae; genus Medauroidea; species Medauroidea extradentata. The sequence continues at coordinate 26,009 of PNEQ01083413.1, read as the reverse complement.
GAATTTAAAACAAGCGACGGTTAATTTTCTTTTCTTAAAGTTACGCTTGCATACTCATACTTACACGCTGTAATGCTTAGTGGCTATGAATTGCTGCTCTCAGTATGAAAATATTCTTAACACTGGACTAGAGCTACGAAAATTAAGAGAACGTCGTTTAAGTTTTCAAATTTACTTATTTGTTAGTCTACGTTTGTGTTTTGCATATACCTAATCATATTTCTAAAATAAATTGAAAATTAAATTTTTATTTCATATTTCATCGCAACAACTTCAGTACCTGGAAGTAAAGTTCGTTACTCATTCGATCAAACCGTAATTTTTAAAAAACTTGACTAACAATTTTTATAGTTTAACATTTGCTCCAAAAGTGTATTTAATGCTGATTTTTTTTACTGTTACAGTTAATTAATTTTAGGCGGATTAAATAAACTGTGAACATGTCTACTGGCAATTATTAAACTATATAATATGTTTATTAAGCTTAAAATGTTAATCAGTTATACTTCAATGCAGAAGGTTGGTTTAAAGGGTGCTAATACAGATCTATTATATCCACTGGGAAACAGCATTTCTTCCGGCAGCTCACATTGGAAACGTGCGAGCTATAGAATCATGTCACTGGCTCGGGTTGCTCGAAGAGTGCGCACTTCAAGTGCAGTTCAAGAGTGTACTTGACAACATTTCAGAGCACTCAACGATAATACTGAACAAGAACTAAACTTACAACATCTTCTTCTAGTTAGTTAAAAGTGTTCTCCAGGATTCTCTCCAGTGTTGCCAAGACAACAAGAGGCTATGTGCCGTCTGAGAAGTCCGCGATAAAACAGTTAGCCATACTCAGTCACGGTCTGTCCGGGTTTAGAAGGAACCTCTTACTCAGGATCCTGGAAGAAGTGTTTGGTAGCAAATGCAAGTTATTAATACTACATACACGTTTCACGCGTTGTACGATGGGTTTCGTGTTATTAAAATTAAGTTTAGTAATCGATCACAAATTTCGTTCGATACGAGTTCACATACATCTGCAGTGTAATAAATTTGTAGTATTTCAGAATTAGCTGATAGCAATGATAGGTACGAATTAGGCGCTGTGTTATGAAACAAAATTAAAGACGTTTATTTCGATATTGCAAACGTAACTCCACCAAATATAATTAAAATAATTAAAAAAAAAAATTTCCGACCCATGCATAACGGATAGGGACAGAAAATTTTCAAGAATATATTTTTGCATCAGATTGTTATCACCTGCATATAATGGGTACAGGTTCAAATTCCGAGCAATACCTACAAACTTGATGATTCTACGTCTTCACGAAGTAATATACATTAAATAATTAGGGAACCTGGTTTTTCGCGAAAAGAACTTTGCCTCACTTTGTTTCAGTGCCTTTACGTGTACATCTGTAGTTGTGCTTCATGGTTATTGGCAGCGTGTATATGTGTATATCTATTTTCTGAGCCAACTACAATAAAGTCTCTGCAACACCTCACGGCTGTGATTTGCCTGTAGAATGCCAAGGCTCGAGAAAGTTAAAATATCCAATCACTGACCACGAACCAGAACTATATATGTATGTGTATATATATATATATATATATATATATATATATATATATATATATACATACATACATACACACACGCACACACATGTCTCCTCGTAAAACGTGTTTTCTCTCTCTCATTTTTCATAATTGATTGTCTTATTTTATTTAGCCTGAAATATTATTTCCAGCGAGAAGGTCTGAAATTCTGAAATTTTATATACGCGAAAGTTAACGTCGTTACGGTGTTTGTAATGAAATCGCTGCCAGTAAAATTTTACAAACTGTTGGATATTAAAACGTCAGGGGCAGTCGTCGGGATATTAAAATGCACTCAAAGGAAAGTACGAAACACGAAACATTACCAGGTAACCAATTTAACACGGGACAAAATGAAATTGATATTCAACCTCCGTGTGATGGAATATGGGAAGGGCTTGAGGAAGGCTGCCTGGAAATTCTAGAAAAGTGCGACTGGAAAAGCAGGAAGGGGGAAAAAAAAGGCAAAACGGCTGCGGTATTGGTTGACGTAACAACTACACATTGTGAAAGAGTTATATATATATTTTATATTTTTACTGTACTATACATCTCGTCGATGGCAACGTCCTCAGAGACAGTTTTGCACACTTTACACAAGGGCGGCAGCTGCGGGGGAAATCAGCTATGGCGTCTGTTACCCAATGTACTGACTTTGAGAAAACAAGGAAAATTCCAAATGGCCGGAGTCAGGTATCGAACCCGGTTCCTGCTGACAGCGAGTCCAACGTTGTACCGCTACACCACTTTGCTCAGTGAATCATCTTGGTAATTAAATGAAGTTAAAACTTAACACAAAGCGATAACAAAAAAATTAACTACCTTCAAACAAGATATTATACTTATCCTATTTTACAAGTAGACCAATGAAAAGTTATTTTCAATATGTGTTGTAATACAAAGTAAGTTGTTATTTCCAGTTCATTGGATATATGAAGATATTCCGTTCATTTGTGTAATTAGTAGAGGTGATAGTATATCGTGAAAATGTTTTGTTCCAACACAACCTTGAAATACCTGTAGTTTCTCGTCACACGTATGATAGGGCGATATACGTCTGGCACAACTTATCTGTCTGCAGACCAATAATATACATAAAATACACAATAGTGAGATTCTATTGGCTCTGTGAGATTGGTTTAACAGCTTCACGTACAGGGAAAAGCCAGAAATATATTAGTATGCTGAACATACGTTGAAACACAGCAAACAGTCAAATTTTCCCGCGATATATCATCATTTATAGTTGTTAGTTATCGTCTCATAAATAGAAATTAAATTTGTTATGTAAATTATAGGGTAACAGTATAGGAATTTTTTTGCGGATAATGATATTTAATGTCTGTGTAATTCTACATTACAATGCCTGATTTAACCATTATTCTTAGCGGAAGAATGTTTAATTTCCTCTTTAACTCCACAGTTGTTTGTCCCATTACCTATTCAAGACTTACAATGTTACATTATTTACATGAGCTTTGTCAGGTTGGCATTTGGACTATTAAATAAAATAAAAGGAATAAATTTAAAGGTTTTAATTATTTTACAGAATTGAGCAAACTATGTATTTACTACACATAAACCATATATTATTCAACTATTTGCCTATATCTCATCTCACTTTAGTAGAAAAATTCTGACTGAAATCATCATAAAATACATTTTGTAAAGTAAGTCATACACGTTACTAAACACCACACTTCTAAAGCTAATTTAGTGATACTAACTTAGTAAACTTTGTAAACGGTGCATGGTGACATTCGAGCTAGAACTGCCTGGGCGATTGTTGGTTGAAACACAATAACGCGAAAAACACGTTTGTAACGTTCACAATACTTAATTATCTATACTCTTAAAAATTCCTTACAATAATTAATATTCATAAGATTAATGATAATTACTAAATTATACATTGCTATAATCACGAAATATTATGTTGCTCTAATTATATAGGTTAATTTTGTAAATATAGAGTTTACGATACAAAACACTATTGTCAGCAGTAACAAGCAGTATGTTCTCCGTGTCAGCTGTCACTATAATTAGTCTCCGTGTCACGTACTGGGCTCTAGTATATTTGTGACAGTATTCTCTCTCCAGCAATTACTCATTCACAGTTCTTTAACTGATCGTAGGGAAATTTAATGGTCTGCAGGCTAGAATCCGCTATCCTATGTACACTCAAGCCCCGACAATTTATATCAATGAACGTGTCGAATTATGCATACGTCTGTTAATTCTAACGTTCAGGTAGTTAAATTCGCGAATTTTTCACTTCTCTACTTACTGTCGATGCCAGAGTCCGCTAACCGCTGTTTCCTCTTCGCTCATCTTCTCGTAATTTCATTGGTTAGGCCAGTCACTAGCCGCCATATTTACAACTGCGCGGTCTCCACTGAATTATTCCTAGAGCTAATGGTAACCCTTGATGCGAGCACAGAATACCTAACAATACACAAGCGAAACTACCTCGTGGTTGAAAGAACTCGAGCCGCTCGAGGCACATAGCTTAGCGACATCTTCCAGCTATATAGCAGGGACGACATTCACCTCTATGTAGACGAACACCTACGTGAAATACACTTCATCCCTTCCCTGATTATATACCTACACATATTTAATGGGAATAATCTGAACAGTAGGAAATCCCCTTAAGAGTTAGTGGACCGTAGCTTAATCTTCACATTTGGGTCACGGGAACGAGGAAGGCGATAAGTCGTACATGACACGTCCCTTCAAACACCTCATCGCCTCTAGGCACGAAGAACTAAACTAGCGTGCAGTGTTTCCATAGCAACAGTTTTTCAGTGGAACTTCTAGCGATGACCCTGTTGTTTTATTTGTGGAAAGTTTGTGGTAAAGTCCAATGCAGTTTTCTATGGCTTAGTTTTACGATTACGATCTATATTTTCTCAGCTACCGCAACCCGAAAAGCCATTTTTAGCACTTCTGAGGAGCTTTGGAATAATATTTTTAATAAGCGAACAGTATTTTATATCATAGGGTTACACTTTGAAGTGAGTCTTCTTTCCGTAAATAAACGCATTGTACATTTTTTAAATAGTTACACTAGAATAATTGCTTTACCTACCCCGCTGAGCGACGCCGGCTGGCACGTGGATTGCAGTATCACCTCTATGCTCAAAGTCGCAAACGTGATGTTCTCGCCGTAAAGTTTTTACTGTGGGACTTTAAGTGGCGGCCCTACCGTTGTATTGAACCCGTCACTGTAGTAAAGTCCAGTGTAGGTGTAGAATTTAATTTCGAACGAATTCGATACATACATCATGAGAAAAAACCATCTGAAAAAAAAAATCTTAGCTAATTCTGATGGCTTTGAAATAATTCTTCCAATGTGGGTTGTGTCTTAAAAGTAATATCCACGGGTAGTATGAAGTGTACTTTCTTTTTGTAGATATGTGATAAGCAAGTTTACTGATCTCTGAGGAAAAACATAATCCGGTAACGTTGTACGCTGTTCTGAAATAACATCCAGACTATGGCCTTGCATTTGTCTCAGTAAACACACGTGCTGTTCACACGATTAGAGGTAATTATCAGTCCTCCCTTCTAGTTTCCTGTAGCCACGTCGCTAATCCATTAGTAGCTACCCTTCTTCGGTTCTCACCCCTCCACGTGGCTATGGCTCGCAGACCCTAACAAACTGCTTTAAAGTTCCTCCCCCCAACCATCCCTGCTACTCTTCCACGACTGCTTTTGTCCCGCCATTACCACTCAGCACTCGCCGACATAGGATCCTCTTAGTACTTCCAACCCGGCTGTGGCGCGTCCTCCAGGATTCCTCCCCCCTCTCCGCACTTCCCCTACACACCACATGCTTCCTTGTTCGCTAGGATTACCTCGCTTCCACATCCCGAGACTTTCACATTCCCAGTTCCGCCAATCACGTGTGGCCATGAGTACTTGCTGCCCTGGCGAGGACTCACTCGTTACATTCTGTACTGTCAGTGATAAGGTTCATTCTAGAACATAACACATCACGTGCAACACACTAGAGTTAGTGGAAGATCGCGAGAATATTCTCTGCCAGCGTGTTCTCCATATCACTGTAGCGTCCTGTGCTTTCATGTGATTGGCGAGTAGTTGTGTGGCGCGGTCTAACTGGTTACAAACCGATCACAGGCGTCCAGTCAGAGCACACCACAGCATTGACTCAAACCAATAAGGACCCACCAGTACAGAAAGAAAAAAAAAGGTCTAGCAAACATCAAACTTTCCCGGATAAAACACCACCTCCACTAGTTGAATGTAAATGTTCTCAGAAATGTCCAAATTTACTGAAGTTAAATGAAACAATATACCACTACCAAAGTATAGACTGTTCACAACAAAATAAGCTCTTTTGGTTATCTTGCCAAGAAGAATGACTAAAAGTTTCATTGTATTGTCGCCTCAGACCTCGTCTTTTGAATATGTGCAAATTATACATTACACTGCTACGTTTATGCTTACACATTTATCAATGATAAAACTGAACTAAAAAAAAAAAAAGACTTTTCAAAGTGTTCACTTCACAGCGAATATGTTGTACAGAAAGCAAAGACAAAATATGCATTATTTTATACTTTTACCTAATATTGATCAATTTGTAGAAGTACGACAGTATTTCAAGCTAATATATTACAATTTTCATCATGACACTTCGAAGTAAATATATTTTTTTAAAATTTACTTACTGTGAAAGTGATTTTTACCTGAACTACTGAATGTTTACTAGGTTTGTAAGTAAGATAACGTACCTGAAGATAATTTCTTTTTTAGATGTCTTTGTGTTATTGTATGGCTGGGCTATAGATGGATTGATTAAAGTCAAAAGGCTATCCAAACATGAATTTATTACTAAGAAATATATCTTAATGCATCTTCCAACACTTAGTTTTGAAAACAATGAATATTTTCAACTTGCATAGTTTTCCAGGTGAGCACAGGGTTAGTCCCTTAATGTCGACCATTGCCGATTCATTCCCCGATTCCTGTATGCATCCATCATTCGTCTCTAATTACATCACTGTCGTCGAAACGTTAAATAATACTTAATTATTTCACGATATTTTACTATAGCTTGAAAAAAAATCATTCAAAAACATCTCCCTGATGATAGCCTGCCGATTGAAAAATGAAGAAATTAAATTCATGAAAAGTACATTGTCAAAAATGTTGTGTTCATGGCAGGTGATTTAGTTTTATATTATATGGAAGACAAGTCTTTGAAAATGGTGTTGTCATGTCTTAAAAGCGTAACGAAACAATAGTAGATATGACAAACTGAAGAAGTAGAAATTCGTTAGGAATGCTGACTATCAAATATAACACTCCAGTTTGTCATACAACCCCCACTGAACAAATTAAACATCACAATAGTAAATAATTATTCAGTACGTTAAAATTGAATTTTTTACAAGGCATTATAAAAATAGTTTTCACAGTTGTTCTTTCCTGTTGCCTTCAAGACATTATGAGATATTTTATAGATTTACTTCATGGATTACGAAAGAATGATATTATTCTAGCTCTACAGACGTACAGACATGAAAGAATTAACTGCACTGAGAAAATAAAATTCAACGCAGGCACCTGACTTGTCTTAAAATTCAGACAACAATCAAGTTAGTTTGCCAGTTCTTTTTGGAATGTTACTACGACAATATTAAGTGATGATAACAATCTATTCTGTAGGATAAACACACAACCTATTGATAATCTGCAAAACAAGCAATACTTTCTGTTCTAAGATAATACAAACTGTAGCTGTAACCAAATTTCATTGCGTTCTTTACTTCTTCATAATTATTGTTATTACGAAATCTACAATAATGTACTTCTCTGCGTACGAGAAAAAATTTTTTTTCCCTTTAAACTGCCTCTGTTCTCGACTTTCTCCCATATTTATATGAATATTCGCACAGATTTGTTACGGTAAAAATGTCACCAAACCCTTTGTAAACAGCAGTGTTCGACATTTGTATTTTTACGATACCGACAAAGACGAAACATCGTTCTGTGACCTTGTCCAAGGCCACTGTCAGCATCCTTCCTTGAAACTATGTCAACACCCCGAGAGTTCATTCCTTCCGCAACAAAAGCGACCAAATAAACTACTGCGCCGAGAGATTGTGTTGGGTGGAGAAGGATGGACCAAGAGGGGAGAAGAGAAGCAAGAGGGATAAAAGAATGGCTTACAGAAAGGGAAACAGGAAATTGAATTTGTTCGACAGAGATCGCGGATAGACAGAGTTCGTAGAATAACCAATTCTCCACACGATTTGTTTGTGAAGTAAAATGCACCATTCTGAGAAAACAAAAGTCGTTTTTGAGTCAGCGATTATGATAAAGTTTTGAGTAATAATACGAGTATACTAGGTATTCCTCACGTATATTTAAATGTTCGTCTAAACAAGCCAAACGTTTTGACAAGTCAGCAACTAAAAAAATATTTGGAATCATTAATGTTGACTACTAACTAAATCACTGGTTAAAAATGTAAACGTTAAGTATTAGCGTTAATATAAACCATTTAAGTATCTTAAACTTGCAGAGCTTTCAGTTTAAAAGATACCAGTCTCTATAACAAACAGAACATTTTTTAATTGAGTTAATTATTTTGCATGATACAAGAAGTGTTTATAAATTTCTGATTACGCTCTATACTGTAACAAAATAAGTAAGTTTAGTTCACTTGGCAAGTGTTTGGATACATTATCCATTTCTGTATGGGAACTTTATTTCCTGTTACGTAAAATGAATAATTATCGCAGTATACAGTGAAGTAATATACATAACAGTGAAATTTGACGAATACGGTAGGATAAATCATTGAACATGTACCCTGTAAACAAGACTTCAGTAGAAAATTATACATGCGTCAGAGAAGTAGGGGTTGTCAACAATCTTCACTGTTCTAGCGGTTAGCGTGCTGAACCGCCTTTATTGCAAGATGTACTGGTTCGTTACCAACCCTCCCCCCCTCCAAAGTTTTTAATACAATTTCTTAGCTTCTTTTGCAAAATATTACTGAACAATAGAACAATATGTTGCGCCTAAATATTATTGTTGAGTAATTACTCAATACATTTATCATGTAAATATACTACATTCATCTCCTTACATGCAAGTGAAATTTGCTTCCCTTACTTGCAATGCTAATTTACCTTTTTTTTTTCGGTAACTTCAAATGCTTTTTGGAGGGGAAGGGCGGTGTAATTTTTGTGATTGTATTTCAAATATCTTTTAAGTACCGAAAGATGTGTTCACCGAAAAAAAAATTATAAAATCAATTCATTCATTGATAAAACGTTTGAAAATAAATAATTGTACGGTAAATAGGAAACAGATGACTACATCCAGATTTGTAATTTAGAGTGAATGTTAAAACGCGCATGTATATATGCAGTTTCATATAAATTTGGTTTTGTTTTTCGCTTTTAAAAACGTGTTTATTAATGTTCATGGTTCTAAACAGGTACTGTACACATTATGATTTTTAATTTGTGAATGAGTGAAACTTGAAACCCGTGTAAACTATAGTGAATTGTACAACTGAACCGTGGCTTATCTCACACGCCGTACAGAAACGTGAGGAATCAAGAAGCTTATAAGGAAACAACGACACTATACCTTGCTACCTGCTCAAACGTGGGCGTGGGTCAGCAGTCAATGAACTTGTGTGGAAGGCTGAAGAACAAATAGCCAGGAGAGTAGTTAAGCTTGCAGGTAACTGAGGAAGCAGAATTGATCTGTTTCGTACTAATTGTCTGTTATTTAATATATTAATTGCCAATAGACTGCGATGTCACAATTTACACGGTTTTCAAATTTAATACTTGTTTTCTTGTTAAACAATCTTTTACTATGAATTGTTACGTAACTACCTAAACAAGCCACATACTTACGGACATCCGTGCAGTCCCCTGATAACTGACGTGGACACGAGGTAATGCATTTTGAAACACAATCACAGTCGTAACAGTTCTCTTGAAAATCGTGCGTTTTTGTTTTGTGATAAAACACACCAAAAAAAGGGTGTACTGTTTGCCAATAGAAGAAGTGTGAATACAATAACAAAGGTAAAATGTTTACAAGTCATCAACCATAAACGCAAAAATGACAAAAAGAAGAAGCAACTCCTGAGAAGTACATGCACAGTCATAATGCAACCCCAGTACATGTCAACTAAATACAATATTTAATTAATTAAACACACACATATATACATATATATTACTCGACATTAAGAATTTATACATTCGTCCAGTGAGTAGAAGGGGTGTGCTTTCAAATAAGCCTTTAACCTTTTTTAAACAAATTGGAATTTGACAGAAAAATATTTTTATAGTTGTCAGATAGTTTATTAAACAATTTATTAATGGCATAATAAGCCCCATTTTGGTATAGTTTTAAGGTATCTGCTGGTTTAAAGTAATGTTGTGCAGTTCTTGTATTATAACTGTGTATTTTAGAATATTAGAAAGATAGGTTAAAGAAGAATAAATATACTGGCAAGTATCTCGAGTTCTGTAAATTATTTACGAGATAAATCTCTTGATGTAACTTCACTGATGATTCTTCCTCTTGAGGAGAAATATTTTGTTACTATTAGGTGCCAACGCCCAAAACATAATGCCATGGGACATTACTTCATGGAAATAAGCAAAATACATTATTTTGAGAATAGCAGGAGATACCACAGTTGCAGATTTCTGATAGCAAAACACGCTTTACTTATATTATTTGAAATAGTATTTAAATACTGTCTAAGCCCAAGCGTATAAATTTAACATACTCACAATTCATTATCGTTTACTTGTTTATATTGATTAAAAAGTGTACGCCAGATCAATATTTAGTATGTAATTTAATTAACTTTGTCATATCAAAGTTCAACACAAGTTTATTAGAAGCAAACCATTTGGACAATCTTGCAACAGCACTGTCGCATTGGTTAGATAATTCATTAGAATCTTTACCTTTTATAAGAATGCTGGTATTATCAGTAAAGAATATTACTCTGGATTTGTGGTTCATAGACACAGGCAAATCATTGGTAAAGATCAAGAAAAACAAGGGGCACAAAATTAACCAATGAGACTCAAGGTTCGTGTCGTGTAGTTTACATTAAAGGCACGTTTCACACTTCAGCTTGATTATTTTTATCTATGCTTTGTTACAACTGTGAATACGATGCAGTTTTGCCAAGAGGTGTAGGCGGAACAGAAGACATTTTGACATAGTACATCGTAAAAACCTTACACTCTTCATTAAATTAAGGCACACTTATTGAAAACAAACTCAACATTCTAACGTATTTTTGAAATAACTTGTAAGTATTTTTCTTTGCCAGAATGAAAAAAAAAAGGTAAAAATAAAACCTAGTACGAAGTACCAGAAAACTGATACGTCATTCTGTTAACACTCTCTCGCTGAAGCACTTTTACCTTCGGCGACGTTTCTTTCCATTCCAGAGAAATTCAATTCAAATCTGCCGTTAATCGACTCTGGGTCACCATTGCGAAATAATTACCAGAATTTGTTCTCTCTTTCCTTTAATTATATACACATAGGAACTTTTTTTTTGTAGCTGCTGAACAGAAACGTGCACAATTTTTTTTGTTGTGTGTTGACAGAACTGGAGAGGATACAAAATGGCGGCAAGCCGCTCGGTGCGGGCACCAGCCGGCCGACCAATGAGGAGAGACGCTTCGCCGATATCATCAAGGAGAAGCCAATCAAAGTGACGATACGTGTGTTGGTGCCTGTCAAGGAACATCCCAAGGTAAGCCAGCTGTCCAATCACAAATACGCTGAGAGCCGCGCATTTGTCAGAACTATGAATTGCAAAACACCTGTCGTACTGTCACGACTAAATCTGTGGAAAATAGTTACCACAATGCTTGACATTGCAGGAATATTTGCAATAATTATTGTAGTTATACAAACACGTCTATATTTATGTTTATTCACAAAAATATTTCTGCATATTTCTACATTTTCTCTGTATATTCACAATCAGTTTTTTTTATATTTCAAGCCACTTACTTGTATGTTTACGTTCAAATAAAATCATTGTTCAACCAAGGAAAGTAATGTACAATTGAAGAATAAATGTGTTGAATGTGACGCGCGGAGAAAATTATTTTGATTCACTTCGACGACATTATGGTCAACGTAATCACATGTAACTTATCTGGAATACTTTTTAAAGTATTTTAATAATTTCACCCATTCTTCCTGCAGGACTTGACTGATAAACGTCCTGACCATTAATTTTGTAACATATTTCTTGGTAAAGTTGAAACTTTATTTTACAATTAAAACATCTCAAGTTTTCAGAAGAACTGTGTAAAAACAAGAAAATCTAAAATTTATATTGTTTTATCTGCCTAAAATGAAATCTGAAAATCAATATAATAAAAGTCATGTATAATGTATAATGATTAGTATACGAAACAACGGTATTATATTATTACATCATTATTTTGAATACCTATTTACTGTGTAAGTAACCACATAATCGATACTGAAAGCGTTGATTTCATTTCACAACACCATCAAGCGCGCAAAATTGCACAATTTCAAAACTGCAGAAAAATAAATGTAGTATTTTAATAAATAGCTTCCGTAAGGCCTCCACATCCGCATACTTCCCGTGCACATTTCAAAACATCAGTGACTGTTGGAAGCTAATTAAAATATTATATTAAGCAAAAATAATGCAAACTTACAATTGTTTACAGTGAGATTAAATATCCTAATTATACAGGAAAGGTCATGAGGTATATCCGCAACTGCAGTTTTTTAAATCACATTTGAAAGCATACTATTTCATTTATATGTGGGTTGTATCTGACGTTCACCAAACAGTCGCGTGTAGATATATATGTAGACCAACACGTGTGGTTCACAAGCGTAAAGCCAAGTGTGTGGGCGTACAAAGATGCATTGTTGAATGCTATGTGTAAGCATTTCAAATGCAGTTTGGCTGGTTAACTGCAAACAGTGCCATCTGAGGTTAAATTACTGCACTACTTTAATTATTATTTTTTTTAAAGATAACAGATATCGCTGAAGTTTCTTGTGACATGTTTGATTGGGTGTTACACTACGGCACAACGTAGCTGTCTGCAGATCAGTAACAGGTTAACGTATTATAAGAGCGGGATTCTTATTGGCTCAGTCAAATAGGGTAACAGCTCCACATACAAGCGAAAGCCAGTAATCTTTTGATAATATGACGTACGCTGAAACCTAGCAATTAACCATCCTAGTTATTACTTTGTCATGCATCTAATATTTATCACAGTGGAAAATGTTTGCTACAGTAGTTAACCATAAGTAAGTTTGTATACGGCGAAACAAAAATTTATTTTAATCAGCAAAACTTTTGTTGACTGAACAATCGGAGAAAAGCGTAAAAAATTGGTTTCGTTGGTCTAACGAAATTCATGTCTAACGGCACTAAACCCTTCTGTTGAGGTGACAAAATCAGCCAGGCAAGCAAATATTTGGTTGATACAACGTTTACACGGTTGTTTCTCCACATACGAACATATATACGGTTGACTACCAAACCTTTTTCTCTGTACTGCAAATACAGGATACAGGATCTGTACGTACAGCTGTGTTTAGTTCTAAGGCTATGGAAGCTATGAGAGTGTGTACGTGACTGTAACAACATATGTATCAACATGTATCTATCAACTAACTAGGTAACATGCATACAGAAGCAAACAAGCGGTGAGTTAGTGTTCAATGAGATGACTAACTACAGCTGGTTAAAGTGGCCTTACCTTGTCAGTGCGTGAGCCACACATAGGGGTCTACATACTGATCCCGAGCCACATGTTGCACATACGTCATATAATTATTCACGTGTTCTTCAAATATTGATACAACTATTCCGTACACTACAGTATGGTACAGGCTGTTTACGCTGAAGAGAGCACTTTTAATGACTCTGCTAAATGGTTTCCTTCAACAAGTGTCTATCATAGTCTAGGCGGTGCACAAGAAAAAAATCAAAGAATACTGCTCTTTTGAGTCGCAGGGTGTCACTTGACACAGTTATTTGTACGACCAAAAAAATTATTTCTTAGAATCGAAAATTATGGCATTTTGTTATTATTAGGATTGTATAGAAGTTTAAAATTATGTTATTTATAATAGACCAGTACTGTTTACAATGACATTTCCAGCCAAGTTTTATACTGAATATCAAAATAATGGCTGTTCACATTTTTCCTTACCAAATTTATAATAAGAAACGTCACGCACTCATGACTTTGGATTTCGGATGCACGTTTTTTTTTAAATTACGGACTATTAAGGATAGATTGTAGGCAAATGATATTTATTTTGGGATTCACTACAAAAACTTGACTACAACTGTAATGACATAAAATAGCACAGGTGTATCAGTAATCACACAATTTAGAAATATAGACAATCACAAAAAATGTAGTTTGGATTCGAAGGGAAATTTTTGTGGCTCCACTTGCAGATTTGTTCCTTTAGGTGTCTTAAATAACTATGCCATGTAGCAACCTGTGACACAAGAGTGCAGTAAGATTATGTTGACCGCGTGGACTATCATACTTCACAAAGCAACACCAATAAAATGACCTACTAACAAACACGGTGTATGTACACAGGGGGTATAAGGACAGAGTGTAGTAATTTTGCGCGATAATATGTTACAAAATATTTTCAATTTACACGATAAGTGAATATAGTCGAAATATTGCTACCCGGAAAAAGACATGAAAATTATATTTATTTAAATGAAATATATATTTATTAAAAGAACACGATCATTCATATTTTAGACACCAACGAGAGTGTAGTTACTTACATATGTAACATTTAATGTGATTAATCGTTTAGTTTAAAAAATGTTATATTTTAAATTCACATACTTTAGCATTAATCACTCCATATATCTTCGCTTTACGGAGAAGTAGAAAAAACAGAAGTGGCAATGTGGCAGAAAGTTTGCCTACGAACGTTAAAACATATCGTACACATGATAATTTTAATTGATTCGATTTACCGATCCACAACTAAATTGTATGTTATGATACTTATTTTGCCGTACAATTATGTTGAATACAATGGTTAACAAAACTTATTTAAAATTAGGAACACACTAGTACAAATAAGCGAAAAATTTCAAGATTTCTTCCCTTCCTCTTACCTTCTCTCTCTCTAGACACACACATTTATCTTAGTAAAAAAAAATTACGATATTTTCAATAACACGATGAAAGTTGTTCTTATTTTCGTATTGAAGAAACTAGATTTGTTGTCACGTAATTACACTTTAATTTAATAATTTAGGAGCTGCTCTGATGTTTGTATTCTTTAAACTTGTGTTTTTGAAATGATTCTTTTCTCTGTGTAGTGAGAGTTGAGTAAGTAAAAGACGGCAAATTTTCCTACAATCGGGCACTTCAAACATTAAAAATATTACAGTACGAAGCAACATTTTATATTAGTCGTGAGTTCTGCCAAAAAAACTCTGGCAGATCATCTCGTGTGGAAATGGGGAAAACAATAATCAATACATTATCCTAAATAATATGGTAATGAAGCTATTGCCAGCCAAAAATATAAATTGAATTATTTAATTAAAACAACAATTTGAGATACGCATTGAACCAATTACTACTGTTTCGTTTGTGATATCAGCCCCAAATTTCTATATACATTCAGTTGACATCATCAGCCTGTATTAAGAAAAAATGGCGTACTCTTTTGTTTATATAGGTAAGTACTTTTAAACACAAAGACGTGAGCAATTTGTTTAAGTTACTTATAGTGAAACATGTCTACATAAAAAATAAATTGTTTTGTAGGAATATTCTCAGGTGAACCATTTACGAGAAAACCCTGGGTGACATATATTCAGAAAATAATGCGACTCGCCTTGTAGGTAGGCAGCGAGAAACACACATACAACTAAATTAAAGGCATTTTAATTAGAGAATTTTGCGGATGATTCTTTCTACGAATAATTCTCTTAAGAGGAAAGTGGTATCTTTCCGTTAGAAATAATCAGACGGAATTTGTTGGCGGAATTCGCTCACATCGTTATATAACTCAGGATTCGCTCTCCTAAATACATTTCACTGGTTTACGATAGCTATCGTATTTCTGTGGTGCAGTGGATTGCGAAGGAAGGGTTAAATAGAGGAAGGTGGTTTGTTGGTGGGGGGGGGGGGGCTGTGGCGAAGACCAGTTTTATTTTTTTAAATATTTGCTCGGAAGGGAAGTGGTGCGCTTTGCCTGAACATTGGGGCAGCACTTAATTTGACTGCTCCTGCGCGGCGTGGATGGTTTAGGGGTGAAGGAGGGTGATGGTGGTAGGGAATAATTTGGAGAGCGGCTGGAATGTTGCGGGAAAAAGGGCGTAAGTACGAGTGGGAAGGAGAGGGTGTGGAGGTGAGGACATACCGAGTTATTCGCTCAGTTATGTGTGGTTCTCTTCGGCACAACAGATGCATATATATTCCTAACTACCGCTCCAAGCAGATCATTGCTTAAGGCGGCCGCCTGGTGAAGGTTGTGTTTGTGTGTGAGGCGAACATCGATGAGGCGCTAGGAGCGACGTCAGCCGGCACATGTATTGTGATATCGCCTCTACGGCCCAAGATTTAAACACACACACAGTGTTCTCGCAGTATCGTTTTTACTGCGGGACTTTAAGCTGTGACCCTAACTTCTTATCGAACGCGTCACTGTAGCAGAGTCCAATGTACTTGTAGGCCTCAGTTTCGAACAAATCCGTTACGTATATCTTGAGAAACAACCGCGCGAAGAAACGATTTTAGCCAAGTTTGAGGGCTTTAAAATAACGTTTCCAAAATGCGTGATGTCTTGAAACTCAGATTCTCAAGAAGTGTGAAGTGTGTTTTCTTTTCGTACATAAGCATCGTGGACGCACGTTTACTGATCTCTGAGAAGAAAACGTTACACCGGACACGCCGCACGCAGTTCGAGCGCCAAACAGGCGGCCCCCTTAAGTACACGAGCCTGAGTTTCTCGGCTTTACAGAGAATTTTTTAAAACCAGTCCAGAGTGGATAGCGTAAAATTGCTGTGCAAGCTTGTTTCAAATAGGTTTTTCTATGTTATGTAATTTTGCGAGGCAAACTGTATAAAGATATTAGTTCTTTATAAATTTGAAAGGAAATGTCGTTAATCTTCTGATTATTTACCATCATCCTGTATGTTGTATCGACAATACCAGATTACGTAACTGTTATTACAAAGCTATAGAGCTATTTTACGAAATCTGCTCTCGTTTATGTTTAAAAAATATTCAGCGTAAAACAGTAGGAACTAGGTTCCACATCGCTTTGAGAACATTTGTGAGGTGCGGGGATGTGTTTATTTTTACCAACCACTGTTAGCCAGCTTGACATCTGCAACAAACCTACAATGGGTTGGCGTAACTTGTTGACGGTAAAGTCAGCCCTACTGATGGAATATGGAAAACACAGCAACTTTGTATTAGGGAAAGCTGTAATACAGACTTCTTACAAGGCCTGACTGTGACCACGCGGTTTGTTAAAAGACTCCTTGGAGAAATGTGAGCCAACAACCACAATAACGGGTTTGTCGCGAACACAATTAGTTTCAACGCCTGGCTGCGCGCACGGCAACAGCTTTGCTTCATTGTTATTGGCAGCTTGTATTTATTCAGACACGTCTCTCGTATGACTGCACCAATCAGAGTAAGTTTATTGTGACATTATACATAGAGCTAATTAACTTTGATGAAAATAATTATGCAACATTTTTTTTTCAGTGCCGTATCTGCACACCTTCAGCTCTGCTTCATGGTCAGTGATTGGCTGTTTTCAACTCTCCACGTCTTGGGGGTTATGCCAACAAATCACAGACGTGTGTGTCGCAGTAACCTTTCATTGGCTCAGTCAAATGAGCCACGCCTCTGTACAGATACACTCTACCAATAGCCACGGAGCAGAGGTTCAGATGTGAGTGATATGCATTGATACAAAATGTTGCATAGTTATTTCCACCAAAAATGACCAGTTCTAAGAACACTTCTTGACAAACCTAAGTGTAGCCCCGGGTAGGGGAGGTTAGAGCGCTAGTGTTTCCAGGTCGTCATGTGAAGGTGGTGGAGAGGAATGTCTTGTTGCCCTCCCTCCCCGTACTCCATTCATATTGTAAGTGACCATCTATAGTAGGTCTGATAGGCCTGCGCAATGATATAGCTTGTAAATGCGCGGTGCAAAACGACACGACCTTGACAACAACTACACACTGGTTGTCACTTTTCTGCTGACGAGACTGTACGCAGTGCATGTCACAACGGTCAGGCTACTTGCTCGCTATTGGCTGGTAGGGTGTAGTGAGACAATGGAGAGTAGGAGGGAGGGGTATGTCAGGGAGGGGGCCAGCTGTAGTTTACATACTTTCTGAGGACACACTTAGGATGATAGAAGCAAAAGTGGTAATAGGTAAGACTCCAAGGTACATAGGATGGTGGAACAAAACCTGCAGTTCGTTGAATAGGCGAAGATTTCTGTATTTTCATACCTTAGATAGTCTTGTGTAGAACAAGTACACATGTAGCAGGGCCGCCTTGCGCTTGTTATTGCAGGTATGTGTTTCCTCCATGTTGCTGGCCAGATAAGTCATTTTGCTGGCGTGTGTCACTGAGTTTGTTATCCTGCCTGCTATTCCACTTCTGGGTCCTTAATGTTCTGTGATGCCGATGTAACCACACTTGTACAGTCATCCTGGGGAGGGGGGGGAGGGTTTGAACACGTGGGGTGACTTCGAGACACTTCAAAAAATATTTTTCGCATAAATGACAGCCCTGAGTAAATACATTTACTTGCGATAAACTCCTAATAATAAATACCTACATGAAATCAATTAATATTTACTCCCGTTTACACACATGGAAAATTTAAATAGTGTAAATATGTACCAAAGTCACCTCCGAATACGGTCTAGTAACAATACTAAACATTTTATCTGCATTTTATTTGCCAAGGATTTGTTTTGCCATCGAAACAATTCAATAGTGGATTAAGTTTTATCAAGAAACCTACATAAGGTCTGCATGACTGACTGACATATCGACAAACAGATCAAACCGATTGGCACAGGAACGAGAAATTTTGAAGGTGGATTTGCCTCGGGCGAAGGCGTGTACTAAGAAATGACTGCAGCTCGCAATTTGGCTCCTAAGAGGATGAAAAGTGGTGATTGTGTTGTCGATAAATCGTCGATATAACTCGAACCTCGTGGGCTACCGTCGTGAAGTTTCCAATAATTTTGCAGGAATAATGCTGTAGATAAGTTAAAATGAATTCGTATATTTATTTGTGAAAAAGAATATATTTATTAATTATTATGAATATTGTAGTGTCCTATAGTTTAAGAGACACAGAAAGAGAAACGTTAAAGGACTTCTTCCCTACCAAATTATTTCTAAGCTAACACAAAATAATTTTTTGGCGACGGAAATATTTTAGTGGTGACAACAACATGTTCTCGTGGCTGCCACAGCATATTTTTTTCAGTGTAATTGTTAGGTTTCAGAGAGAATAAACACGCCCGTACGTTTGTTAAGAGTACGTACCTCGGACAAGTGACGTTCCTAAAGGGCACGTTAGAGGTTCAGAAGCGACGGTGCTATAAGCGCGACCTTGAAACTAGCATCTAATGCCGCGTCGTCACAACGAACCAATCACTGAACTAGCGTGCAAGATTCTCTCAGTTCCATTTTTACCACGGGACTTTAGCTGATGTAATTTTATTGGAGGAAAGTTTATAGCATAGTTTAGTGCACTATTATATCAGAGTTTCACATACATTCGGTTAGTACATTTGAAGTACGGCAGTCTAAACATGTAGTTTTTAGATATATTGTAGGGCTTAGAAACAGTGTTTTTAACGAGAATTGCAGGCAGAAACACACTTGAAAAGCGTGACAGTGTGGCCCTTGAACATGTCGAATAATGCAAGTCCAGTGAAATAATGTGCAACACTGCAACTGGTTTTTAAATTCAGAATGTATAAAATGCTCCTATTTTGAACTGTTTATACGGAAACATCGCTATATTGAGCTTGTGCCGCGCCTCTGAATTAGCTTCTTTTCTTAAACTGTTGCTTTCCTTTACTGTACAAAGCGTCAAGTCGTTCACTTCAACTGCGGGGTATTCAGACTAAGAGATCTCGCTCGGCAAAGCTGCGATGTCTGGATAATTGGAGAGCTTCTGTAGCTTCAACATAGCGGCACAGGAGAGCGAACTGCGAGTGCAAAGTGTTACAAGCACCAAGTACGCCCGGGATGCGGTGTTTTATTACTGAAGAGCCACTTGTAGTGTCTGAAACTTACTCTACGCCTCGATAAACATTCTTCTCAACCGTGCTGGGTACTTTCCTACTCACAATCACAACTGAATACTAGAACTCTTTTTTTAAAACAAAATTACCAGAGGAAAGACCCCGCGCAGCCAATATATTATACCTACAGCCACGATTTTGTCACGAATTTTTTTTGCAATATTTGTTTCAACCCCTCATGTGCAAATCGGCAACTCTGCTTTACCGTTACTAGCAGTGTGTCTTTATTCACGCATGTCTCCTATTTGACTGGACCAATCAGAATACAGTTATTGTATCATAAAGCGTCTGTGGTTGGCCAGTACAACCCCAAGACAAGCGAGAGTAAAAATATCCAATCACTGACCATGCAGCAGAGCTACAGGTGAGCACATGTGACATTGGAACAGAATGATGCAAAAATCTTTTCGCCACAAAATCGTGGTTCTAATAATAAGGGCCCTGACCTTAAAGCTTTCAGCAATAGAGTTGAAACATAGAGTCAATGTTGAACAATTAGATTACTTCAACAAGCATGCGTGACTCTACATGAAACGTTATGCGCCCAATACATTGCTGAAAAAAGTCAATTTTAATGTAGTATTTTATATAGGGCCTAATATCTCTGGAATCATTTCTTAATCTACTGTATATTCGCGTTGAAGTGAGAGCGCGCGATGCACATGTACGTGATGGAAGGTAAGGTCTGTCAATGAAAACACGCAGTGGTCACGTGATTGCAGCTTGTTATCAGGGGTGTCTGGAATGCTCACCACGTGTAGTGGCAGACAAGTATTGAGCGTAGAATACCATGCACGAATTGGTGGTGTTTAGGCGATTATGAACACAAAGTCATGGGAACCTATGAGTGTGAATGAGATAGATATGAAGAACCCTGAGAAATCTCTTTGAACAGTGACATCGTCCAGTATGATACACAATGCAGAAATCCGGGCATAAAATCATTCTTCTTAAGTAGACGACAATATCATACCAATGTGCTACGGAAGAAATGTAAAATAATCTAAATTAATATTGACACACATATTGTAACTACTCTATTCATGAACGTTAAAAATAACATGTGAAACGACCTGGACCTGGAGCGCAAGAGGGGACTATCTCCGAGCAGTGTTGCCACATTGTGAGCTTTAAATATCATCGCACAACATTTGACTACTAACATTTCCATTTACAGTTTAGCCCAAGATTTGCGTTGTTCCTGGACATCCTGTATCCATATAGACACAGCTGCACTACCATAGCCGTCTGAGGTAGAAGACCACGACCTTCGACGTGGCAACCTCGCCAAGATGGCTCGTTTGTGTTATGGACTCTTCTACGAAATGGTTCGGTCTTCTAACTACAGACGGCTATGGCTTGTCATAGTTTATAAATAATCTGGGTCTCATTTCATGTGAAAGAACACTCTTGTTGCATATCTAGATAACATTCCTTAGTGAATATCTCCGATTCTGAGAGATAATTTCGCTGATGCAATCTGTATATGTTCTGTATAGTGATTATATCTACAACATGTGCAACGTTAATGATAACAGTTACATCTAAACTTCGCATAAATTTATATAAAATGGTCAGTGTCTATATATATATATATATATATGTATATATAGGTATGATGTAAATATCGTTAATGTGGAATTAATGTATTTAAAACATTACATTATTTTACGGGTTCCATAACACTATCAGTTACACAGTACAGATGGTTTGAAATAGCGAGGGCTTTGATAGTGGTAATGAACGTCTACAACTTAATATTATATATGTATACTTCTATGTGCCATATGAAGATTCAAATTTAATTCCCTGTATACCTTTATTGTTAAATAATCATTGCGTTACATTATTCTGTTTTGTTTGTCGTCCTCTTAATATTTTATGTAGTCAAGTAAACATAGAACCAAGTTTGGGCTGCTCGGAAATTGAACCTACGCCCATAAAATACAGGTGGCAGCATTAAATAGTATGATGAGATATGTGTGGAGTGCAAGAAAAATATATCTACAAGTAAGTACGGCTGATAATTATGAAGGCAACGCTTTATAGTAACACATTCCAAATATATTTCTATATTATATTTGTGGCATTAAAATTACGAAATTAATTTTCATACGCATTACAACGGGAGTAATATATAAACATAATAATATCCGCTACGATGTTAATATATTTTGTACTACAGTCACGTAATAAACCGCTAAATAATTCAAGGAATTAATAGTTCTTCATATAGCAACCTGCGTTGACAGATTTTAACTAGGAAATCAGTATTACAGAAATTATGTTAAAGAATAAGTTTCGCCTATAGTAGGGCCTACTTTCAAACATGACATTTTTCACGTAAACGTATTTAAGGGGCCTGCCTGGTCTGCGGCTACCTCAGTTGAAGTACTGGTAAACCCACGTAAACAAAATTAAGTTTTCTATGCTAATATCAGAGATAAAAAATTTAAATAAATACAAGATTGTTGGCGATGGAAACATATATTATCTTGCGGTTCCGTTTTTAGTTTTATTTTCATTGTAGATATTTTTTTAATTGTGATACAAATATTTAATTTGGTATATAAAACAGGTTGTGTGCAACGCGTAACAATTGACGCCGCACACAGATGCAGCACATGTCACTGGTCAGAAAAGGCAGTCACTAGGGACCCTTGTTTTTCGCAAAAGAAATTTGCCTCACTTTGTTTCCGTCCCTTAAGTGCATATCTGCAGTTCTGCTTCGTGGTCAGCGATTGGATATTTAAACTGTCACGAGCCTTGAGATTCTACCGGCAAATTATAGACGTGTGGTGTTGCAGGAAAGGTTTGTAATTGGCTCAGTCAAATGAGATACGGCTCTTTACATAGACACGCTGCCAATAACCATGAAGCAGAATGGGTTACTGGGCCACTACACGACTGTTATTCGCAGGTAGAACCCTGATATGCTGAGACTCAAGATCATCCAATCACAGACCATGAAGCACAACTGCAGATGTTAATTATTTTCACAATAACAACTGGCTCTGTCTCTCATCAACAGCTGTAGCAAGCACGAGGCTCGGCCAATACAGGACGTTCAGCAGCATGTACCGACCAATGAGACCCAAGGTCGACGTCTAGTATAGCCAATAGCAGGCCGAGTATAATTACATCTAAGACACCGCCCCGCCATTTAGCTTCTGTTTACCTGGCTGTTGTGTGATGGCGGGGTTCGTCTCCTGGATGAGGCAGGTCTCAGTGGCGCAGTGCGGTTTTGGGCGTGCGGATAAATAATGCAAAGCTGACGCCAACAGCCTTCCTTGTTTTAGTGTTCCACCATACCTGTCCTGGCTACAACTCTTCTGCATTCGCTACGTCCGCTCATGTCTCTCTCTCTTTCTCTCCTTCTCTCTCCCTCTCATGCCCCTAGCAACGTTCATTAAGGGCGTTCCAGAGGGAAATATAATTTGATATTTGTATGAAACACTGTTAATTTTGTAGACATTAATTGGGAGTGGATAAAAACCCAATACAATACATTTTTGTATTTAAAAAATTCTAAAAGCAGCAAAAAAATTTCTAAATTTCAGAATTTTTTTAAAAAAATACAAAACATAGTTTGGATGGGTTTTTACGTTCGTAAAGTTCTAGCCAGTGACATGTACTTTTACCTTGAATTACTTCGTTTCAATATGTTTGCTGGTATTCGGGAGGCGTATGAACAAAAAACATTCAAATTTTGATTTTGAAATGCCGTTATGGGAAGAGGATAACGAACTCCAAAGTAACGTCTGCAAAACTAACATTGTTTCATACAAACATAAAATTACGATTTTTTTCCTTATGGAAAGCCCTTAAGGCGCCCGCCTGGTGGCCGTGTGTTAGTGTGAGTGAGGCACGGCGCTAAGAGCGATGTTGACCGGCTCATCTGGTGCGGTATCGCCTCTACCGCAACACACTGCAGTGGTATCGTAGATCACTCGCCTGACCGGACACTTCCAGTGGTCACCTCATCTTTTTATTGGTGGAAAGTTTTAAGCTAAGTTCATTACATGCTCCTAGACTAGTTTCACACGAATCCCGCAAGTAGTTTTTCAGATGTAACAAGTTGAAAAAGTAGTTTTTAGCCGTTTTGAGGAGCTCCGAAATGATATTTCTAATCGACGTGATGCTTTGAATCGACTCTTCATTCATCGTTTGGAGTGTATTTTCTTTTCGTGCATAGACACATTGAGCATATGTGGAATAGTTTCTTTAAATAAAAACGGTATTACGAACACGCTGCAACGCATTTTAAGCACATGGTAGGCGATGCCCTTAAGAGCACATGGTACATACTTCAGGGCTAAAACATCAGTTCAAAGTTGTAAGTTCCCCGAACCCAATGTTAAACAATAATAATAAATACAATAGAAAGTCAGACAATTGATTTTACTAAATTTCTAAGCAAAGATTATTTTCGAGTTCGTATTTATGATAGCCAACATCTGTCACCGAAATCTCGGACAATTTATTGAGGAGCAACAGATTACGATAGCAAACTCAACATTCTGGGTGAATGTTTCCTCATAAAGTTGGCTAGCGTTGTTGTTCTGCAGTTTTGCCAAATTGCCCTTTAAAAATATGAAACGTGTATATTTAAAATGTGGAGCAGTATTACAACACTCGCCTTGCATTCGGGAGGACTCAGGTTCGATCCTCGGCTCCGGTCATCCTGGTGTCCGTTTTCCAGGGTTTCCCGAAGTCGCTTCAGGCGAATGCTGGGATGGTTACTTCAACAGGCCATGGCCGATTCCTACCTCCGTTCCCCCGTGTTCCTCTACCTAGGCTTTGTGCTGTACGGGGGCACGTAAAACGACTAAATTAAATATAAATAAATAATTACCCTCTAGCAGCTCTAAGTACAGAATTGAAAGGAGATCACTGTTATTCGTGGCATATTTGACCATCAGACCTACATTTGCAATACACCAAGTAAACCTAATATTACGAATTTACTGATATGCCTTGTATTTTATTTTGCGGCGTAGTAGCTCACAATATTGACATTTAAATATATATGCAATATTTCATCTTATGGGGTACTTTAAACATTCTCCCGAACCTTCTTAAAATACCATAAATAATTCACAACATCCGCAAAATATGTTTATTGCCCGCGTATGTGTTGTACCTATTCCACTACAATATATTTTTACAGCCTTTTGGAAGAAATCGAATGTACCATAGTTATCAGTTAGCCTACTCATGATACTATCGCCATGACCATGACCACCACCACCATCATCATTATTAACGCAATGAGGATGGATTATCCTGGGAACTGCTCAGCCAGAAGTATGTATCTTGTTTGCTTAATGGCGCGGTCTACCGCAATTTTCATCACCATTTTTAAATTTTTAATTTGTACCAGATATTTTTTTCTTATTTTAGACACAAAATGTGACTAAATTTGGCAGTTATGAAATTTTTTTTATCTCTCATAGTTTTCGCGTAATGGCTTGTTAAAGTCATATTTTACATGTTTACGTTTTAACGACTACACTAAAACCAACTGATATACCAAACTAAAAAAAAAATTACAGTGGATAAAGACATTGTAGGCTACAGTGACATGCTCATAAAATTAGAGAATAAAAATTATTTGAATTAAAAATATGCAGGAACTGAAAATAAAAATTTTAAAAATTCAATAATATTTTTTAAACCTTACAGCTCCGTCGCTTTTGAGCCTCTCACGCGCGGGTAGGCGGTCGCATTAAATGTTACTCACTGGAACAACAGACAATGAACTAATAGACGGGGCATGAGTATGCATAGCATATTGGATTCTTACATATGCAGGTCACTGGGTGGTTAAGGTGTGTTCCCGCGTTGGAGAAATCCAACGACGGTCGTGCATCTCCCTGTTTGAGGTGTCGGAGCGTTGCCACGCTCTAGTATCCGAAGGGAGTAACCACATACACACTCGCAGGGGTGCGATGTTGCTCCGGGGCTCGTGAGTATTGGTGGGTACTATACCAGGATGGGTTCCTTGGTCCCTAGTGC
>PNEQ01083411.1:44510-78429 GCA_003012365.1 Medauroidea extradentata | reverse complement strand
AATATAATATTTGATTATGATAATAATTTTAATTGGCTTGAACAGAAATTTTAACATTATAACTAAGGAATTATTCTCTGGTTGGGTGGGTGGGGAAATTAATTCAATTAATCAAAGTTAATTAATAAATTGGGGGACGGAGGCTGATTTAAATTTGCTTTCTAAGGAATTAATTTAAACATTCTATCATTAAGGTGGGTGGGGAAATTAATTCAATTAATCAAAATTAATTAATTGGGGGACGGAGGTTGATTTAAATTTTAATTGCTACGAAATTAATTTAAAAATTCTACCATTGGAGTTTAGGCTTTATATTTATACTAGAATTTACAGGTGGGTGGGTGGGGAAATTAATTAAATTAATAATTTGACCAAATTTTAAGTTTATTAATTTGGGGGGATGGTGGCTTGGCTGAGAGAGGTGAGGAGCGAAAGGCGCCTCCACCATTGTTACAAAATGATTTGTAAGTCATTATTATATTAGGGATTCCTAAGTTATTATTATTTTGGGGGGTTTCACTCAGATGGTAGCTACACTGTGGCTTTATTTAGATATTATTTAGGGCTAAATTACTTAAGACAGTTGTGGTTAAACGGGCATTTACTATACTACAATGGCAGGTACTCTGAATACATAATAAGTTACAATGTGATCTATTTATTAAGGAGGGGAGCGCAATATTACTGATTATTAAAGTATTATATTAAGTTGAGAGTTGCTGCCACATAACTAGATCTGACGACCTTACCGAAAGCTGGATTGATGAGGAGACGGCATCGACGAACGAGCACGCACCCGCCGGGGCTCGAGCCCGAGTCCCCGGCGAGAACTGCACTGCTGTTGATGCGATGAGTGCTGGTGGACGACCGCTCGACGACAGACCACAGACCGACCCCGTTTGCTTGGTAACAACGCCATATATCGGCGTGCTTGTCCTCGATATTGTGCAACCACGAGGGGTGAGGTGAGTTGCTGTCTTCCGTGGTTTCCCAACGCTGACCTGATTGCCGCTCGGACGTCTTGCTGTCCGACTTGCCAGGCAATATTGCAACAGTATGATCTCGTACACGGCGTCTCGTGCGAGCTCTCGTGGAAGAATGTAAGGGAAATCACTTTCCTCAACAATTCACTCTGATAATTTTTAAGCTAGTTATCTCTGTTCAGTTACTGATTGATGACTTGTATGGATATTTAACAGCAATTACATAAACATAAATATTACTAAAACATAATATTCTTAAAATAAAAATATTTCTTAAAATAAAAATATTTCTTAAAATAAAAATATGGTGTAGCAATAATTCAATACAAAACCCCTAAATACATTTACCTTTAGTTTTGTACTCTGAATCTCTGGTTATTTAATTGCTCTGGTTATCCACTTCACACAAATATATTTATTTGTGTATTATTTCTATTGGCAATAATTAGGGCCAAATAGGCCCTCTCAAACATTTAAACAGTTCTTACAAATTTACCTAAGTTAGGTCTGACGCATATAAAACTTTGGTACAATGTTCAAAATACAGTTGTTTTGAACAGTTTTACGCAATCAAGTAGGCTCATTACTAAATTAGTAAAAATTATTAGTACATAAAATAATATTATATATTATCATACTATACCTGAGGTAAAAAATACATTATATCACTCAACTAGTCAAACTACCTTCACTACAATCAGTATTACACATCGAACATAATAATGGTAACAACACATTTCAATTGCTCCCTAGGTATCGTTTACATCAATTATGTTATACCCTCAACTGGGGTTACTTGGGACTGCAGGAAAACTTGGGACATTTTCTCAGGAACTTTTATTTCGTACGTTGCAGTCCTGAATGGAGGAATCGTGCTGACTATTTAAGTAGGATATTTCCTATATTAGCTCTTAGCGTTTCTTTCTACATTTTCGACTCCCGTGAATGTAATAAAAATTCCAGAAAAAGTGTCCCAAGTTTTCCTTCAGTCCGAAATAACCTCATTTTACGGTGACGTATATAAAAATTAAAAAAAAATAATAATAATAGTGTACACATCAGATTCACAACACACGTCAGCTGAAACATATCTGTAGTTTAGTTTAATTTAATTTTTCAAAATATTATCGAAGCATTTTGACTTAAATATGATTGTTTTACATTTATTTACGAAACTCGGCAATGCGTTCCACAACCCAGAAAGCTGAACAGTAAAATATTTTCTGTAAAAGTTAGAATTGTGCCGAGTTTTTTTTTTTCAGGGTATATTTATCATTTGAATGTGTATTGTGTTCTTGATAAAATGACAATGGCTTTAATCTGTTGGAATTACGGACTTAAATACGAATCCGAAACGTTTGTGTGTTTTAATAACCACCCGGCTAGATCTATTGTTGTTCCCAAAAATCACCTACAAACTCAGGCGGACGATTCATTGTGAAAGATAAAGCAAGAGATGCATAAGACACTGTGTACGTAACCGTAGTATTAAGGTAGTTCAAGGCCTTTGAAAATTAAATTAGAAGACATAAATTTCTCCACAAACCGAAAACTGCTCGAAGTAAACTGAGACAAAACTCATAATAT
Organism: Medauroidea extradentata; assembly: GCA_003012365.1. Lineage (NCBI taxonomy): Eukaryota > Metazoa > Arthropoda > Insecta > Phasmatodea > Phasmatidae > Medauroidea > Medauroidea extradentata. Next base: position 75,859 of record PNEQ01083411.1, on the reverse strand, counting down.
TACTTCGAGTTATTGTAGCCGACAATCCAACAATAAACGCCGGTAGGTACCTTCTACCTAGTCGAAAATAAAAGTGGTGGCCTATCCGTAAGTGGCTTACAACAGTTTTAACCTCAGTATAATCTAACATTTGAAAGTGAATTATTAAGTAATTTGTTGTGAGTAGTAAACAAACATCCTATAGCGACTGTCAATGATGCATAGTTCCCGTGCAAAAAACACGCGACGATATGGCGTTGTGATACTGAGCCTAGCACGTAGGCAACATTGCGTGCACGAGTGTTTGCTTTATCCCTTCATCCCGCCGCACCGCACAAACGATGGTGTATATTTGCTTCAAACATGTGCCTCAAATATCCCACACAATCGTAACCGACAGTTTTTTTCCTGGGTGAACTTTGTGGGTATTAAAAAAATTATCAGTGTGAAGGTGAAACAATAGGATTATTTTGTTATGCGCGTTAAACTGCTTAATATAGCACCAGAACTGCGTTTAAGGCGAGTGTTGGACTATTCTGTTGTATTTTCAGTTTTTGAGATCTAACATTTATTCAAACATTATTATCATAATAAAATAAAATTGATAATACAATTTGAATAAGTGTTATTGCTCAAAAACTGAAAATACAATAACATTGTCTAACACTCCCTTTTAACATTTGCATATCAGCGCGCCAGCACAAATGTTGTGTACAATAATGGAGATAGGTGGAGTAATCTCTTGTCGTATATGTTTTATAATTTGCGTTAAAATGTGTGATTTGTTAACGTGTATCGTAAACTCTCACAGTATCTAACACAACCACTATTACAATAAATTGATGCATGGTAGAGTTTTAGCCTCAAATGTCACTTAATAATTCATGCTTATATTTGAGGGGCTTAGATTTATAGTGGTGTATGTCAGTTAACATAGTTTTCTCCATAACAATTCTTGGTAATCACATGCAAAGTGCAGTACATACTTGCAATACTTGAATGGTGTTTAGAATTTTAGTTAAGAGTGAAATGTTAGTTACAATAAATTCTTTAGAAATTTTTTTTTGTGATATGAATAGGAACAATACTAAATATTTGTGACTTACACCAATATGAATCTCAGCCTCTCATTTGGTAACAAATAAAAAACATTTACTACAATGTACAGTTACACAATGCTGCACTCATAGATGAAGCAAGTTATTGGCTGCACTGCTTGTGTGACACTGATGTGGCTTTGTTTTCGCATGCTTGAGTGGTAACTGACATGTAGGAAATCTACAACAAAGACCAGATATATACAACGCTAGGGTTGAGGGTTGGATAAGGAAAGTAAGGAAAAGGTGTTTACGTTTCACTTCTGACATGAATTCTCGGATAACTGCTATGAGATTGTAATGTACGGGCATTTGGTAACTCACATATGACTACAATTTTACAGTAGAGGTGTGCCGGTACAGATAAATCGTAACTATCCGATATCGTCAGTACCTATTAGAAATTAGCGCACTTAATATTTGAATTCCCAGTGTCATAACCGATACTTTTTCCTGAGCCTTAATATAAGTATTTAAGCTGATGGCGTTTTCAACCATAGGTGGTTTACTGTGCTATTTGTTTTATTAACAACAGCAGTTTTCCATTAATTACCCCAACGTGTTTAACAGGATGTGGTTATATTTAAAGCAAAATTATACAAGTTACGCACTGTACACTACACAACATTACACTAACTAGCCACCAACCATTATTTACAATTACTGAATTTTGTATCCCTCTATATTCCAGCTTGTAGTGCGAAAATAAGTTACAAATACTTAATCAGACTTATTCCATACGTTTTAATAATTGTTTTTTAAGATTACCTGAAATTTATTAGTTTCACGTTCAAAGAATAACACAGTGATGCATAAATAAACATGTAAGCTTGTGAAGTTATTAATGTGCTACATATTACTTCCTTATGCATTGGACTCTGTTATTTTGTTTGTTTCGTACATGTTTTTTTTTCTAATGCTGAAGTTGTATGTAGGTGTTAGGATAGGATACGGATGTGATGAAATAATTTTGTGTGCCAAAAATAAACAAATAATAAGTCTGGAAAAAGAAGTAACGTGTGAAAATTTACCATTATATGTAGAGTCAATAATTTTTGGTAAAAATAATTTTGGACCAACTTTTCGTTGCCTTATGTTTACATAGTACATCTTTGCCTCATGGCAACTGGCAACGTGTGTTTTTTTTGGAAGGAGTCACGTATTTGACGATGCCAATAAAGGGAAGGTTTATTACGACACGACACGTCTGTGATGCGGGTTGAACACCAAGCCGCTATGAGTTAAAAACCATCCAATCACTGACCGTGAAGCATAGTTACAGTTGTGTTATAAGGTATTGAAACAAGTCGATGAAAAATGCATCACACCAAAAAACAGTGCCTCTAGCCTTAAGGGTGTCCCTGGGAGGAAATTCGTAATTTTACGTTGCTATTTAATTTTGTAGGCGTTACTTGGGAAAACATTTATGAGAAACAAAAAATCATAAATTCAAATGTATTTTGTTATTGATTTAAAAACACGTAATGTGACATGTAGTTTGTGTATTTCTATTTTATATTCTAAGGTTTACTGGTTTTGAGGGCTTATAAGATCTAAAAACGTGCAAATATTTACTTTGAAGTCCCATTATGTGAAAACATTTATAAACAATTATTGTAACAGAATAACATTCTAATTTGATTCTCTGTACTAAAAATTACTACGAAAATTATCTCCCCAGCTTGGAAATACATTACTGTGCAATAGTGTGAAAAACGTATGCATAGCACGGTGAAAAGCGTCGAATCATGTCTGTAAGCCAAATCAAGCCATGTAGATTATTAAAACCATTTAGAGTATGATTTGCGTGTGGTTTTGAGAGTTTTTCATGTGATTCTGTATTTACAATGTGTGTTTATATTTGTTTCGGAACTTTTAATTTGTTGTCCTTACACTTTTTGTAAGACTTATGTTTGTTCATTTATTAAGGTTCTATTGACTGGCCCTTCGTCAACCTGACTAGGTAGCTTAGAACCTGACTAGGTAGCTTAGGAGTCCGTGTGTGGTTTATAACAGGTTTGCTGTTTGTTCAGAGGCCTCAAGGACGAGTTCAAAAACATAGCTCAGGAGCGAAAGTAGTTAACCTTAAACGGAGTTGTAAATCAAACTTATTCTCAAATAATTTCGCGAAATTACCAGACTCCTCTTCTCACAGCCTAAGCTATGATTTAGGCGTACTCTCATCTGTATTATCAACACAAATGTGATCACATGACCAACACAGGAAGCAAAACCAAAACAGAGTACATAGTAGCACAGGATGTAACCCTTACCTAGTACAAGGTCTGACTTTAACGTCGTTACAGGCATCGGGAATATTTCGACATCGGGTTTCTTCGATCGTACTGTTAAGGACAGGAAATACGGAGCGATAAAAAGGCTTATTCTGAATGTAGTATCTTTACGGCCCATACGATCACTCGGGGCATGATCGGGATTTTCGATTCTGTCCCCAGTAAGGCAACATAACAGAAAAATCACTAAGTTTGGGGTAAAGTGCACAAATTTCGCAGAAAATGTATGTTGCGCTTAAAAAGCGAGATGGATAGCAGAAATACGTGTATTTAATTTGCTGACATGAGACAATATTATAGTGCAGGTTCGTTTGCTACAGCGTTAATTAATTCATCGTTATGATTATATGAACATTGCATCGATAAAGGCCAGCTTTTCAATTGTGTTGGTGGACAGTGGAGTAATTGTTTTAACACGTAAATTTACCCTTATGCAAAATTTAGTTGATCTGTCAAAAAGGCAGCTTAACGACAGTTACACAGTAAAAATCTTGAGTCGCCAAAGCAAAATATTTGTTAATACATCGGCCATTGCAAAGTTACTTTCATGCAAACAAAATTATTTTTAAAAGTTACAGTAACACACATATTCATGTTATAAAAATTACCTTTGCTAAAAATAAACTTATATATATTTTTTTTAAAAAAAGATATTATTGAAACAATAAGGTGACAAAACATAAGTGTTCCACATTTGCTTTGCTGTAAGGCAATATTTCTTTACCGGGAGCAAAATATCTTCGCATCAACGTTACTTTGCGGTGGTTAATAAAAGCAAAATTTTGTTGACGCAAAGAACACAACGAAAGTATATTTACTGTGATTGTTGGTGTTTAATCTGATGCTTGTCGTACCCATTACCAGTACAAAGAAATGTAATGTTTGAAACAATTGAAAGTATTATAATTTGATGAAGAAAAATTGTGTAGTGTAGCTAAGGGGTTAGGGTGCGTGCATTTGAGAACGTGGGTTTATGTTTGTTTTTTAATGTTGAAATTTTTGACGTTGCACACATTTTTTCCATTTCTCATTTCCGGTTTCTTTCTGCACAGCATATCCTATACTTTCAGATAAAATTATTTATTTATATTAAGTATGACCACCGTGATAGCAGGAATTTTTATGTTTCATTGCTGCTGGGTACTACCAATTTTTGTACGTGTGTTAAAACGTTGGTTCGTATTTTTTGAAGTGCTATTGCTGTAAAGTACAGTAAACATTAAAATTATAATGCTGTACATAAATAAATAACCAAAGTCATCCTCTCCGCTGTGCAGTAACACAATAAAAATAAACCTTGAACATTTTGGTGCAGTAGCGAAATTTGAACTTGAGAAATCATTTCTAATCTTCGTCAATAAAACTTGCGTTGGCTATCGACAAGGAATACAGACAGTGACTCAAGGAGACAACTACGCACTATACGTATTCGCTGCCGTCCGCTTGCTGACTGTTTTATGTTACTTTGTATGAATCTACTATTTGAATATGAAAGTAATTACTGTCTTGAAAATATTAATAACATCTATCAACTAAATATCTTCACAGATCGCACACGTGCAACGCTGCTTCAACTGAATGCTCTTGTCTCGTCCGTTCTTTACATATATCGTTACAAAACGAGAGCCGGTAACGGTGTCACCGAATGTGACGTCACCCATTAACTTCGAATACGGGACTGTCGAAACCAAACGAGAATCAATAAGTGGCCATAGAGTTTACCGTTACGAGAAATTTAGAATAAGCTTCTGGTTCGAGATCGACAGTCCGCGCATATTACGTCGTGTAAAATGTGCTTTTCAAAATGGTCACTTGGGTGTCCGCGATTAAAGAATCCTTATTTAACGTGCAGAAGCACTAATGACTACTTAGTAAAGCACATCACATCTCCTTCTAGCCTCCAGACCACAAGTAACCGAACTGGAGTGAATTCTCATCGCAAACAACTTGCCTCTATGAGACATTCCAGTCGTATCACAATAGTATGTTGTAAATTTTTAAGATGAATTATTTTATGATTCGTTAATTTTTAAAAATTGCACCAAGATGTTGATATCTGAAAGAATATGCTAAAATATACAATTGAAGAGGTTTTAAGAGAGACAAATTTAGCTTTAAATATTAGCAAATCACCTGCAATGAGTAGATATACATCTGTATAACGGTCTTCGAATGTTTTCCGTAAGTACACACCACCATTCGTCACGAACGTTGATCATTTTACTAACAGATGTCCCTCTAGAAGCTCTGCTCGTCGCTCAGCAGCCTGGGCAGGTGGCCTCCTTAAGAGTGCATGGTAGATAAATAAACGCTGAGAACATCAATTGATTCCTACGTTGTTTTCGAATCCAATATAGATTAAATACTGGAACATAATGTTAGACAATAGTATTTGCCAACTTTATGAGTAAATATTAATACAGAATTACTCATTCGTTACGCGTGGTCTCTTGCGCCGCAGTTAAAAGCACGAGGTTCCGGCTTCAGAGATTGTGCCTCAGAAGTTCGTAACACTGAAAACAATTTTGTTTAAAACGTTGGCTAAAAATATTGTCTAGGATTGCTATTGTTTAACTTTCGCAAATTGACTTCAAGAAACCTACAGTTATAGATCAATGCTTTTAACGTTGAATTATGTACCATGCCGTCTTAAGGGCGCCTACTTGCATGTCAGAGGCTCGGAAGCAACGGAGTTATAAGGGCGACCTTGAAGTGTGCATCAAATGCCACATCGCCACAACGAGTCAAGAGTTGAACTAACATGCAATATTCCCTCCGATTCATTTCTAATATAGGACTTCAAGCGTTGACAAATAATTTAATTCGTGAAAAATCTGTAACAAAGTTCAGTGAACGTTTTCGTCCAAGTTTCACACACGTCCTTATTACATTGTGAAATACGGCAGTCAGAAAATTACGTTTTTAGCTAATGTTGGAAGGCTCCGAAAATGTGTTTTTAATGAGACTAGTGTTTTAATGACATTTCGTTCTATTCGAAGTGTGTTTTCTTTACTATGTTGATACAGTACGGATATGTCGAAGGGTTTCGCTAAAAATGTATTTCCCTTCACATTACAACGCACGTGAAAGGGTGGTATGCGGCGGCCGTGTCAGTGACTCACGCGTTTGACTCTGGTATGTTTAAGCGTATAATGGGATAAAGCAAGCAGGCCGGCTAAGCAACTGCCATAGTTTTATAACGGCAGTTTCAAAATGAACGAAAAAAATTATTCTGTCCGTGTGTAACATTTACCTAATTCAATGAACTTACCGCCCAAAGGCAACCTTAAAATAATAATTTTACGATTTTAATTATATTTTAATAAAATATATTTCTAGAATAGAAAACATTGCATTTTAATTTATTCAAAAATATATTTCATCTAAATTTAATTTTTTTTCAAATAACGTTATATGTATTAGGGACCTCTTTTTTATACAATGACAATAGGTCTATAAAAACACTTTCAGTCGTGTCTCACAATTGGCATAGGCCTATATTTTAATTACATAACTTTAGATGTTTAACCTCAGGCATTGATGTGTATGTATATGCATACACGCACACACATACCATATATATATATGTATATATATGAGAATACATACATGAATATACATACAAACATACATATATATATATACACATACTCATATACACATACATACCCATTCATACATTAGTATACAAACATACATATATTTGCATACAAACATGTATATACTTGTACATGTGTGTATGAATACACACACATATATATACATACACGTATGTACATACAAACCTACATACACATTCATACATTAATATACAAACATACATATATTTGCATACAAACATGTATATACTTGTACATGTGTGTATGAATATACACACACATACATATATATATTATATATAGTCTCTACAGTAAAAATTGTTGCCGAATTGAAATTTGGAAAGTTATGCTTTTTTTCTCAATTTAAAATACAACTGTCCACATTTAAGTCGGTGTTTTTGAATTTTTAAAGCCAAATATTTTTACCGTTGATCGCAGTTTATGCTATCGATCCACCACGTATTATGTTAAATTTAATCTGTACACTAAGAAACAAAAATACCATTTCACCAAACTTCGACGCTATCACAATAAAATAATGTTTGATATTATAGGTGCTTTACTGTAAAGTAATCCGTTTTTAAGCCTGTATTGTCAATAATATTAATAATGAAATGTAGTTCATTTTACCCTCAGATGGTTACTTTTGAATGCGGTTATTCTTTCTAACGCCCCTATGTTCAAATTAAAATGAGTCTGAATAACATAAATTGTCTTAAGATAACAAAAAAATAAGTAGGCCTTCAAAACATCTTACCTGTCCTGAGAAAACCTTTGTTTTGCTACTCCAATAGTCTTTAAACTCAAAACAAAATGTGTATACAATAGTTTTATAATAAACATAGAAACTGAATAAATATCAGATAAAAATTTTCTACTTATTTATTGCGGATTAAGGACGTATTTAGTCAAAGTTGTGTAAATTTTCTACTTTAATAGTCATTAAACATTCCTCATTGATATCGTTTGGTTAAGCCGCGCTTAGTTTTTTTTATTTTTTAGTGTGGTCTGAAGTAACTTGCCAAATCTTTTTTCATTTTTTTTTTGCGTGAATGCCCGTAGATTTACCGACTGCTGCTTCTCGTGCTTTGTAAAGACCTTACAGAAGTCAGGCTGCGACGACAAAAGGCTTAAGGTCACCCTCCCCCACTCCCGAATGAGAATTCCACCAACCTCCTCGCAACCCACAGTTCTAATGTCGCGCCAGAGGTAAATCATTTTCGAGAGAATAGACTGCAGTCTTTTTTATCGGCGGCGTAGGTTAAGAGGCAGGGGGAACCCCCCGAGGCGGTGGAAAACTGTTATCACAGCCAGCCGAGCGGCGGGAAAGGGGAACGCGGAGAAAGAAGGCGCATTAAGGTCGAGGATACTATGCGGTCGGCGGAACGACGTGAACCTTACGGGCGGCGAGGGAAATGGGCCTCCCGGGAACAGTGTAACGATTACTGGAAACTTTGGCATCACAAGGCTGTTCTCGTATTCATGGAGCGGCTTCGGCTGTGTTCTTCGTTGGTGCAGGGGGGGGGGGGGGGGGTAAAAGAGGGGTTGGTCACACGGATAGTGGCTGGCGGCGACGGGAGACGGAAGAAGGAAATGTGCGAGAGGTTGCACCTGAGATAAGGAAAAAAAAAAGAAGGTGGCTTTACGGGCTGCCAAGTCGGCGAGATGAAGATCCTGATTATTACCTCTTAAAAAAATACCTAGGTCGAGTAAAAAGTGTTTTTCTTCTAAAAACAAGTGTTAGCAACATAACTAATTAGCCTGCTTTTTAAGTATTCATGCAAACCACTTTTACAAACGTATGTGAAGAAACTGATGGTAGGTAGAGCTAAACAGCACTGCTTACCCAGAGCCGAGGTGAGAGCAAGCCTAGGGATTAGTGGATCCTAAGTTGTTATACAACTGCATAACCTGTGTACATATGTTCCACCACTGACTTTTTTAATTCATCTCGGTTCGGCCTAATTTGCTGCAAGATGGTATAGGCTAAATTTCCATTATTAAAAAAAACTGTGAAGAAAAAAAAACACCTGAATGTTGTATGTATATATGTATACATGTATATATGTATGCATGTATGCATTAATGCATGTGAGTATGCATGTATGAGATCGATAAACTCCGACACCGTTTGACCGATCACCATGAAACATGGCGCGCACATGCACTCACACCAGTTGACTTAATTTATCTTAAGAAAACGATATATGCGAAAAGATAACGCGCAAAGGATTCAAAAGCGGAAAAATACGCGTTCAATATCTTTTAATACAAAGTACTATCCGGCGATACCACTGTAACCCCCTGCTCAACATCTAGGAATAAGGATGGGGGAGACCTTGAAATTTTAAATTCAAACACATTTTCTTTTGATTCTCAGAAAAATAAAATAAAAAAAAAACCTTTTGTTTTTACAATTGTTAGTCAGCCTACGTTATATATGGCGGTGTAATCGACAGAAAACAAAAAATCTTAATATATAAAATGAAGTGTCCTGACTGACATACTCACTCACTCACTCACTCACTCATCAACGCACAGCCCAAACCGCTGGACCTAGAACCATGAAATTTTGAGGGAAGCTTCCCTTTGGCCCGTAGGCACCCAATAAGAATGGATTTTTTGAAATTCGATAATTAAGGGGGTAAAAAGAGGTGAAATGAGTTTTCAAAGATTCATTGATATCTGACTAACCGGAAAAGCTATCATAATTTTTTAACTTCATAATACTGCCCAACGAAATGCATATTGGCGAATATTTCGATTTTGCGAGATTCGAATTAAGGAGGTGAAAAGCCGTAAAATGTGTTTTTAATTATTCCGTGATTTCTCCTAAATCATTTCAGATAGTGAGATGATTTTTTCTTTAAAATTATGCTTAAGTAAATATCTAAAAAGTGATTTAGAATTTTTCCAAATTCGTCCTTGAAAGCTCTTAAAAATATAACGTGTTTTTAATTAATACAACTTATCTCCTAAACCAGTGGAAATATTGAAATGGTTTTTGCTTTGAAATAAATCTTACGTAAATATAAAAATAGTAATTTCAGGATTTTTCGGAATTCGTCCTTGAAAGCCATGAAAAATAGTGTGTTTTCAAATAATCATCTGTACCGCTTATACCCGTTGAGATATCGGGATGATTTTTTGATAAGAGTGAAGCCTATGTAAATAGGCCTAGTTACAAATAAAATTCAGGATTTTATGAAATTCGAAAATTAAGGATGTGAAAAGCAGCAAAATGTTACAGTCTCCCGAAAACAGAGAATGATCACGGAGAAATAATTCAACAGTTGTTTCTTTTTGCCAACCTACTCATAAATAAAACCTCTTTGGGCTGTAGCTTCTACATACGAAATAATTATCACGGCCTGCCTTTAAGCATTTACTCAGGTATTGTATAAAGTTTGTGGTGTGGGAGGGGTGGGGTTACGGGTTCGTATCCCGTGCCAGACTTTACGATGGGAACTACTAAGACATAATAAGAGCATATTGCGCGCGCTCTTTACACTGAGCTAAGACAATTTATAGTTCACTGTTATTGAGTACGCCAGCTGTTAAATGCCTTCATCACATATTTTATCCAGAGTTACTGTTTACATTACATAATTTCACGCGGGCAAAGCCGCAGCCGGCCAATTAGTTGAGTTGTAAATGTGCTTTACCCCGAGAAAAGTGCATTGGATATAAAAAAACCGACGTTTTTAACAATTTGTAAAACAACTTGTTTTAGGTGAGTTCTCTTGCCTCTCAGCATACCGAGATGATTGTTACTTTACTTTAAGTGCTCAAAAATGTCTCCACCTACTTCCATACACAAAGTTATCCGCGTTAGGGATGATTCGACTTAACTAAGAAGGGATTCTGATGCAATGTTCCGACAAGCGTTGGTGATACGTTGGAACATGCTATCGCACGTTGTTGGCACTTCATTATTAGCATCATTCTTTAATTAACTGCACAAACAAAAAGTCTGCCGAAGTTAGATGTGGGGATCTTGTAGGCCAAGACACTGTACCGCCTCTTCCCATCCATCGACGATTGTACACGAGAACTAATACTTCCCGTGCTGCAAATAATAATAACGTGTTCGGCAATAATGTTCAAAACCACATAGTTTGTCGAAGTCCAAGGGAAGGTCTTCAAGCAATATTCGAATATCGTCCTGCAAGAATGTTTGATATTTATCGCCATTTAACCAATGAGTGTGTCACACATTATTCCACATCAAACATTTACATTCCACGGACGCTGATAGCGTAACCAATGTGGGTTTTCCACATTTAAGTAATGCATGTTATGTCGATTAATTGTAACGTGGTTTGTAAAAGTCGACTCGTCAGAGAACAACACCCGAGCAAAGAATTTTTATGTGTGTGTGTATTTGTCGAAATCGACCACTGGCAAAATATTGGAAAGCATTACCATGCAGTTCCTGATGAAAGGAAATATGAAACGGACGATATTTCTACGTTTAAAAACAGTGGTCTGGCTAATTCACGACTCATGACTTAATTGCCGAGTGCTAACCAGGGGGTTATGATTTACTACAGCTAGTACCGCAATTTAATTATGCTCTCCTGCAAGTATTATTTGACGGTTCAATTTTCGTGATTGTACAGTTCCTTAGGTACAGAACTGTTTAATAACAAAAAAAAAAAAAGCGTTTATACTCAAAGTGTTACATTTTTATCGACATTCCTGCCACATCCTCTAAAAATGTGAACCATTCTAACTTTCTCATATTTCGTAATAGAATTCGTTCTAACAACGCGTTCAGGTTGTGAAGGGAAGTAAGAAATGATGGACGACATGCGCGCAATGAAATTAAATCAAACGATGAAATTGTATGTGTGTTTCATAGCAACTTATCAAATGTGACTTCCTTATTCCCACGCCTTGGTTATGGTGTCATCTACACGCAAAGTATACAAGTGTCAAATAGCTTACAAAAGTTACGTATTTCAGACGCTCATGTACTTGATGTCTAATTTAATCGCTCACTGCGACATCTATTACGCAGCGGCAAAAAAGGTAAATACAACAGTACATGATGTTCTAATTATTTTACAAGAGATTCAATTTCATTTTGATGAGTCAATCATAACATTTTTAAGGAAACGTGTTATTGTGACTGTATTTTCACACGTGGATTTTGAATGGTTATCTGAAATAATATTAAAAATAAAAATAACCAAAAATAATTTAATTATGCGCACATCAACCGTTGTCGTACAAAACGTTGGTATATAGTGGCACAGAACAATTTAGTTACAGTAATGTTTTAGTATTTGTCGCGTGGCAACAGAACAACAGTACACAATAACGAGAATTTTCAGTGTCGCATCGCGCCCTTCGCGTCACATCTGTCACTTTACTGTAATTCCACCAAAGTAAATTAAATGAAATTGATAACCTGGACTAGAATTACCCTTACCCAGGTGAACGTCGTCAGTTACTATGAACGCCTTATACCGGGGGTTTCTTCTACGATCTGGCAACATTGCTGGGATGTTTGAACGAACTACGGCAAGGAGGCAGTTTGACTGCCCGGCAAGTGGTAGGTATCGGTGCGAGCGACCGTAGTAAGAGGGTAGTGTTGAGGGGAGGGTAGGGGGGAGTGCCTGTAGCACCTTCCAGCCTGTCCGTCAGTCTGCATCAAACATTTATCGCTGCCCGAACCTTCTGCAGCATTTCGGCCTGGAAGCGGTGAAGGACCCCCAGTGCAATCAGTTCCCAAGTAAATTAACGGCTCCGTCCGCCGAAACCAACCCCCTTCCCTCACTCAACCCTTTCTCATCCCGCAAAAGAAAACACGCCAGATTGTTTTTTTTTCCTCTCTCTCCTCTGCCTCCTTTCTCCACCGGTTGTGTTCCCCTTCCCTGTCGCGCGTCTCTTTCAACTTCTTCAATTATCCCACGTTTCCTCCACCCCACTACTCCACCCCTTCTCCTTTTACTTCGCAGTCCTGACGAGCTGGCAAGGGCGCGGTTGTCCGCTGATCCTTCAGCGAACATATTGTTCCAGGGAATGTGGACGTGCTCCTGAGGGATATTTCCTCATCGCCATTCCCTGGAGCGAGAGAAAAAAAAAGGAATAGTTTTTTCGCCATTATCCTTTCATTGACAGTTTGTTTTCATTCAACATAAGCAAGCCTGCGAACTGTAGGACACCTACCAGCCATAGGGAGGTTTGAAAATTTATATAATTATTGCAAATATCTAATTTAGCTTTTCATCACATACTGGCCAACCTATTAATATTGCATTCATAGTTTCTACCTGGCAAATGTTTGTATATTGGTCAGATGTAGTCGTAGGTAAAGAAAACTGTGCTTCGAAATTTTTTTTTACGTTAGGTTATTATAAATCGCGACCACTTCTTACTATTATATTTTGATTAATCATATGTTAAATTTAATATTGCGTTATTGAAACTTTTTAGTGGAATTTTTGCATGAAAAGCTAAACTTGATATATATCCTATTATTATACAGTAATTAAATAAGTACAATAAAAAGATTATAAAAAGGAAATCAAGAAGTCTAATTGGATGACTGAACTTCGCTGTGGTCAGACTAAGCGATGTGTCGCAACACAATTTGAAATTGCATTCGGAAGGACCCGTGTTTGATTCCTGTATCCGACCATGTTCCATTTCAGTTCTTCATGGTTCCCCGAAATCTTTGCAGGCGAATTCTGAAATCGTAACTTATTAAATCCCATGGCCGATTCCTTTCAAAATATTTCCCAGTGTAAAGTTGTTTGTGGCCGTCTTCAATGATCTCGCTGTGAACGAGAAGTAAAGCCCACTTAGAATTTATTTCGCAACTATTTTTTACATAACTACCGAACATATTCACAATTTACTAATCAACGAAATGTAAACCTCTTTTCAGAAGACGGTTTTCTAGTATTTTTCAAACGTTGTACGCATTGAAATCATTTTTAAGAGCCCTCCGGTATACACTAACACGAATTCATCACACAGTTATGTCATAAGATGTACAGGCTAAAGTAATACAAAACTACCCAATGGTCCTATAATCAACTTTCATGCAAATATTTCAAAATTAAAGTGACAGGACACCGTCAAATGTATAACGAGTTTTACATAACGAAGGAAATGCTTTCTAGTTCAGCTCCTTGCGAATAAGAATATAAAGGTTGTATACGAAATATTCTGTGTTCGCTACTGAGCCACCAACGAGAGAAATAGCTTCAGGTATGCATCGTCTTTACAAAGCCTATGTAACAATTTCAAATGACCGTGTTTGACGCATGGTAGCCGCAGAGCGATATGGGCGAGAGTACCACGCTCAACAAGAAGGGTATCGTCTCATTTCGTAGTGTGCTACAATGACGTGCAGTGTTGTATTAGTCTAATTCCTATTGGTACTTTAAGCCATGACCGTTTGTGAGTAGTAGCCTATGTAGTAAAGATAAACGCATGCTTCTGTTTTTCCGTTTTACGAATTCGGGTGTCGTTTTCGGAGTTACAACACCCCAAATTCATTTTCCTAATAAACATGCTGCATGTTTTCAATTATAGAAGCATTGTGTTCTTTACGCAAATAAACGTGAGTGAGCGAGGATTTATGGTCAGCGCTCAACATCGAGGTCTTGAAGGCTGGTGATGGGTGACATGAGGTGGGTATGGAGCAGCGCCGGAATGAAAGGGCGGGGGAAACGGGAGATTCCAGAGAAAACCCGCAGACCAGCAGCTTCGTCCGGGACGATTCCCACATGCGAAAATCCGGATACCGATCCCGCCGGGAATCGAATCCGGATCGTGCAAATAAATGTAATGGGAACACTTGAAGCAGGTTCGTGTAAAAATAAATAGGCATGGAACACTATGACACCGTCCATGCGACAGGTAAATAGGGGTCTAAAGAGCACCGCCTATAGTACCTGCACGGTAGAGGCTCAGGAGTGATGGAGCATAGTACCTGCACGGTAGAGGCTCACGAGTGATGGAGCATAGTACCTGCACGGTAGAGGCTCAGGAGTGATGGAGCTCTTAAGGATATTCAAGTGCATAAAATCATAATTTTATATTTTCATGAAATATTGTTAGTATTGTAGACGATACTTGTGAGAGCATTTTACTCTTACGAAACAATTTTAGCTCTCATAGTTTTCTCATAACGGGGTGTCAAAGTCAAAATTTGCTTGTTACGCTGCCATGCAAATAGTGAAAACCAAATGACTTACTTAAACAAAATAATTATCTGTGAACTTACATCACATAAGTTATTCAATAAAACATTGAAGAACCCACAACGTAATATTTTGATTTAAAAAAAATTGCAAGAGTGCAGGCAAAAAAAGTTGCAAATTCAGCAATTTTTTAAAAATTAAAAAAACAGTCCGTGGGATTTCGTAAAATGTTTTAATTCGTAGCCCGTAGTATGTTATTTCACTGCGAATTATTTCACATACGTAAGTCAATTGGTTTCCGCTATTCGCATGGCAGCATAACATGCAAATTTTGACTTAGACGCACTGTTATGAGAAAACTATGAGAACCAAAATTCTTTCGTAAGAGTAAAATGTACTCACGAGTTTCGTCTACAAAACTAACAATATTACATAAAAATATGGTATTATTATTTTATCGTACTTGAACACCCTTAAGATGCCCGCAGACTGGGCGCGGCGGAGCGCCGCGACTTTTTTCCCCGTTGTTCAGTTACATGCAAATAAACGGATCCTCGTACACTTGGGGCGCAGAGCGGCGGGGCTTAGCGCGTGCTGCCGCGCCCAAGTGTGAGGACTCTCCCTGCTGCTGCGCTCCGCCGCGCCCAAGTGTGCCGGCACCTTAAGGATGACCTTGAAACACGCATGAAATGCTGCATCGCCACAATGACCCATGCGCTGAAACAGCGCGCGAAATTCCCACTGATCTATTTTACTAGCAGACTTTACGTCCACACCATGGTGCTCTACAAAATTTTTTTAATATATATATATATATATATATATATATATATATATATATATATATATATATATATACATATTAAATGGAAGATATACTCATATCAAAGAATCTTTACATTATTTTCTTTAAAATATTTCATAATTTAAATCAAAATTTTTGGTGACAATAAACCTCAAAGTTTTCAGATTTTTGCACCAAAATTATTCTTATTTAGTTAGGAAAACAAGCCAAAATGGATCAAAATACATATTTGTGAACGAATTGTGCATTATTTACGTCCTATGACTGCTCGTAGTCTTGAATTTGTTTAAAGTATTCCGTTAAGAAAGTTTTGAGACTTTTGCACCAATGTAAACAAAGGCGATCCGAGTTAGATTCCCGGCGATGTCGGTTCACGGATTTTCGCATGTTGTAGTCGTGACGGACGATGCCGCTGGTCGGCGGGTTTTCTCGGGGATCTCCAGTTCCCCTCGCCCCTTCATTCCGGCGCTGCTCCATACATCATGTCACATTTCACTAGCGTTAAAGACCTAAATGTTAAGAGGTGACCAAAATCACTTCACTATCAAAGCTACTTCCTCTGCGATAGTTACTGTCGTGAATGTAACTACCGCAAATTACTAACATAGTGAACTACTGTGGAAATAACTTCGCCCGCAAACTGCCAAGGTTAACTGTGTACTTGGAAAAGAAGAATTACCCTACCTTGTGTTGCAGCGACGTGGTTGTTGTAGACGGTCAAATGGGACACACTGGTGTGACGGTCCTGCATCATGAGTGCTCCCCGGCGCTATGACCTACTTCTAGCCTGACACGTGGGCAAGCTTCGCTACTGTCTGCCTGTGACGTCAAGCGCCTCGGTGATTGGTCAGCGTCAGTGCCTTCCTTCCCGCCCCAACGCACGTCTCGGCAGGGACAGGAAGTGACGTGGTCAGCTGTGACGGTTACATCGACCAGAACCTGCTGCCGACTACATATACTGGTGTAGCGGCGAAGAATGGACAGGGATGACCAGTTATTGAACGGCTATGATAACTTAAGAGTGTTCAAGTGAGAATAAAAAGTCATAATTTTATTTTTATGTGAAATAGGCCTATTGTTAGTTTCGTGGACTATACTTGTAAGTGCAGTTTACTCTTACGAAACAATTTTAGCAGGTGTAGTATTCTCATAACGGTGCGTCAAAGGCAAAATTTGCATGCTCTGCTGCCATGATAATAGTGAAAACCAATTTACTTACGCACGTGAAATAATTCACAATGAAATAACATACTATGGGCTACGTAATAAAACATTTTTAAAATCCAGGGAACTGTTTTTGTATTTTAAAAAAATTCTGAATTTGCAACTTTTTCCTTACTTTTGCGATTTTTTAAATTCAAAATATTACGTTGTGGGTGTTTTTAATGTTTTATTCCATAGCTCATGGGATGTAAGTTCACAGTGAATTATTTTGTTTAAGTATGTCAGTTGGTTTTCACTATTTGCATGGCAGCGTAGCAAGTAAATTTTGACTGACGCACAGTTATGAGAAAACTATGAGGCCTAGAATGGTTTCGTAAGAGTAAAATGTACTCACAATTATCGTCTACGAAACTAACACTATTTCATACAAATTTAAAATTATGATATTATCGCACTTGAACACTCTTAAGAGGTATGGAAACGTACGGTGTCAAGCGATGACTGGAATACTCAACCGTCAATTAAATCTGGACTACTAATCAAAATTCGATGACATTTTTTGTCGAGTAGATAGCTTATCAGCAGACGTTTATTTATGTAGCACTATGCGGTAGTACACTTTACTTTCGAGTAAATAATTAAAAACTGTTTAAAAAAAAGGGCTTGAAACAACAAAATCAACAAAAAGGGAAAGCTGTAATTGTTATAATTTTTAATGTGGTTATATCTAGACAAAACACTTGCGTTTTTATTCGAAAATCATTTTACTATCCGAAAATCTCTACGCGAGAAGTTTACGGATGCACAAACAATTAATATATTCTTAACGGTTTCTTAAGTATTATAACGGATTAAATACTAAAATCGATAAATATATATATATATATATATATATATATATATATATATATATATATATATATATATATATATATATATATATATATATATATATATATATATATATATATATATATATATATATATATATATATATAATACGGTTATTATTAAGGCAAAATTCCATGTCAATATTCTAGGGAAACAATCCTCACGTGTAGAGGAACAAAAAGTGTCATATGAAGATAGGTCCAAAAACGCACCGTTTCTGCGCTACAGTTGGCAATACATGACGTAAGGTTGACAGCGCGCGGATAGGATCATGTTGCTGTGGGGCATCATTACAGCAGTACATAATATGTTACTATGCCACACACTACGTCACTAACATACAGACAGTAGGAACAACTGTGACACAGCAACATGATCCTGCCAGCGTGCTGTCAACCGTACGTCATGTATGCCAACTGTAGCACAGAAACGGTGCGATTTTGGACCTATGTTCACATAACACTTTTTGTTCCTCTACACGTGAGGATTCTTTCTCTAGAATAGTGACATGGGGTTTTGTAGCATCCTGTGCGTAAACATACATTCCATACAATGTATGTTTACACATTTAATATATATATATATATATATATATATATATATATATATGCAATGTATATTTACACATTTTACATATATATATGCAATGTATGTTTACACATTATATATATATATATATATATATATATATATATATATGCAATGTATGTTTACGTTTACACATTATATATATATATACTATACTCTATTATTTTAAAATAAACAAATATATTAAGACGATAGAAAATAAAGATATAATCAAAATGGTCCTCAAATCATTCTTCTGCAAATTGCACATTTATATCAAAAAACGTAAAATAAGAATTCTCACTACAAAGAGTTAGCGTTAGAAATATAATGGAGTAATACATGAGCTAGAAAAGACTTACCATGGTGTGTGTGTGTGTGTATACATATATATATTTTTTTTGTAGGACAACGTTTGGACGTTAGTAAGCCTACAGAAAATAATTTTATTATAAACTTAGCTAAGTAAATAACAAACTGAATAAGTAATTTAGCACTACGTAAATTAATTGTGCATGTAAATATATTTTGTGTGTAGTTTTAGTATTATGGTGTGAGCAGTTCCAGAGAGAATGTTAATATTATTTTTTAGTAGTAGTGTATTGTTTGTGTTGTTTTACTTTCGATGGAGAGAATAGTGTGTTGATACATATGTCAGCAACAGAAAAAGGGAAGTAGCAGGAAATCCACGCCTATTCAAGGAAGAAGACGGAATAATTGTGCTTGTTTGATAATGCATACCTGGAAGAAGACGTCAGGAACCAACTTCAAATCTGAGCGCATTATATTATGGAGAAGAGGTTAATACATCTGGTATACACTTATATTTTAGCCGTAGCTGCAATCTAATCAACTTTACTGAAACTTCACCGTAGCAACTTGGATACTAAAGATGTCAGTCAAAATTAGTGGTAGAATGGAGCATTCTTGTGATTTAATTAGTTCGTAGGCCAATGGTATTTGGACTGGCGACTTACCGATGTTTGTGGTATAGTTCTTAACCTAATTACAGTTTTCGATTTCAAATTATTTTAGAGTCACACCAAATTTAATTATATGTCCTTGGAAGTATTAACACTATGTTCTGCTTTTACATGCTCTTTCAAAGTAGTTTGAACCTTAAGTTACGCTGTAGGACTTCGACAGTGTTGTGTCTTAATATACGATTCACCAACTTATACTACAACACTAGTACTATATTTATATTCTGTTGTGGATACTACTCCTTACACCGTCCAGCTAGCCGGAGCCCTTTATTCATGAATACTTGACGTTGGGAGTTGGAATAACACAGGTATCCTAAGTAAGTACACTACAATACATGAACTATATATGTATGCAGTCGTAAGATATCTATATCTATATATATATATATATATATATATATATATATATATATATATATATATATATATATATATATATATATATATATATATATATATATATATATATATCCCCAATAGTATATGAATACAACGCCCGGATATCTTGTATCTGTTTGTTCCGAGTTAAAATGTATGGGTTACCTTGATAGTTATGAATTCAAAATTTAATGCTTTAGTTATGTGAAATTGTGGTATAAAAGATTTTTATCACTGTTTGTGGTCTTTGAATTTGCTGAATATTTTAGGTATAGAATTTTGCATTGTTTGCTATTTTAATTTGCTTGCAAATTGAGATGACTATTTTTATTTCGGAAAATATAAACTTATTGTAGGTTAGCAAAAGGAGTGCCATGGTAGGGACATAGGAAAAATAGGAGTAAGGAAGTTTCAGTATTTGACTGCTTACTGTAAACTGTTGTAAGGCTATTATTTGCAAGCAAGTTTTGAATTTTTAATCTTGATCGCTGGGTGATTTGTCGGTTTTAGGCTGTTATATTGCCTGGAAACATTTTCGTAAATATCCCTTTGCTACAAAAATTGGGAACTGATATCGTTTGTTTAGTTTTAAAAAATCTTGCTATTGCTTTGTAGGTCTTATAGTGATTTGAAAATGCGTCTTCGAACAAACCTCGAATATTGCACTGCGCTATAATGGGAGCACAGTTGAAATTTCATTGTATTTTAACTATGCAATAGTACGGTAGTTTTTTAATAAATTACTTTCGGGGCAAAATGTTTAAATTTATTTGCCTAAAAGGAAGATCTCTCAAACTTGGGTTACAAATTTAACTAAATGGTAATTATTGAAAATATATATCGCACTGGCACCTTATGCAGTATACGACAAATATTTCGTTGTTGGTACATAATTTAGAAAAAACTCAGTAGTAAAAGGAGACTGATTTTGTATGGTATTTTTATAGATCAGTTTTTAGAGATGTCATAAAACGAGAAATACAAATAAATAGGAATAATCCTTCAAATTGAAAAATTAACACGTAAAAATGTAATGTGTTTTTGCTTTCAGTATGATTCTTTGCTTGATTTATATTATTTACTCATACGTGTGTGAATTGTGTGCCAGGAAAACGTTTAAAGAACATTTGGCTAGTTATACAGTAAACAATATTTTTACTTTGGCGCAATGTCATTTTGTAGGTTTGGTGAAGATTTGTACTATACATTTTTCCTTAACATATAAAGCCGTATTGTTTAAGTTAAGATAGTTTTTAGTTAAATTACAAAAGTACATTATTTAAATAAAGTGATTTATTTATGATAACTGTTTTGATTACTACAATTTGGATTTAACGGTTCGGAATAGGGTACAAGTTGACACACACTGTCATAACTAACGCATTAAAACGGAAATTCCAAAAAATAAGCGATATTACATTTTTCCTTATATCTAAAGTGGATGAGGTATTACAAAAAAATTATGGTAACTGAACATGTGTAAAAATAAAATTTTACTGAAAGCCAGTAAATAAATCAAATAATAATTAATAACGAAATGTTTAAAGTAAATTAAAAAATAAATAATAAAAAATAAAATTTAAAATATTCTTAATATTTTTTAATTTTTTTAAAAATTTTATTTCATTTTAATGCACTATCGTTTGTTGTTATTTTTAGTAATAACTGTTTATTAGAACAGGATGATAATATAATAGTAAAATTTAACTCACAAATGAGCAATTCCATACTTCTGTGAGCCCTCAATACTCTGCGTATTGTACTTTCCGAATGGTCTCATCTACAGTCATATTGACAGGTTGTAATTAACTTCATGCAATTTAGGATGGTAATTGGTTCCAGTACTGGAAGCAATTATTTTTTGTCTCGCACAATTTGGTTGAGTAATCAAGTACAGCAAAATGTGAGGCTCGACAACTAACTTGAAAACCATTTTGTCTGAGCCTGCCTTGTGGTGCTCCATGCATATTTATTAGCTATGAATATCGAGAAAAGTTATATTAGCAAAGAGCGAAAGTGCTCTGAATAGAGAATTCGATACAACATGAATAGAAATTCGTGTCAATATTTTAGATGGCTTGTTTCCAGTCATGCATTTTTGTTACAAATAATGAATTGTTTGTGTACTGTAAACTAGCCTAATTAATTCGGGTGTTTCTTTCTGATTCTGCCTTATAAGTTTATAAATTTACGTTGGCCTACATTTAGATAAGATAATTTAACACAAGAAAAATGTGTTTTATTAAAGACACTTAACTTGTGCGACTTACATTGAACATTTATAAAGGCATGGTACAAAAACTTCACTGTTCGACAGTTCTTTTGAGTGATCACACAACATTGTAAGTTGTTTGGTTGTGATTATACAGACCTTCAAATTTGGGGATTGATTTTTTATTCTTCCTGCATATTGACTTATGAACAACATTAGTGGTATATGAATTTAAAAAAACTGAAATTGCTTATTTAATTAACCGTCATATGTGTATTTGCCTTACTATGAACATAATGGAAGCTCACACTACTTTAAACATACTCAAAACTATTTCATGAAATCTCTTTACTCTGTGTATGTTTCTGTTTTAGGTAAGTTTATTTGTGGGCTCAAATAAGGTACAAATGAAGAATATAATTCTACCAAACCCGTTAACCCCTTAGTTAATAACAACAGAGTTTGCCTTAAGATCGTATGTGGTAGTTTCCCTAATTAACGGCAGCTTTTCAATTGTTTTTGGTCTGTATCGTACCACAGTGACAACTCTTAACAGAATAAAATGAAAGTCGTTTTTTATCGTAGAATTCCGCATCAGCAATGAATTCCACTGCTATATATGTTGTTAATATGATACTTATATTTACTAAAAGGGATGATACAATTTTCGTACGGAAATATGTATTAGAACTGTGTCGCTAAAATACATAAAATTTCCTTTTATACTATAGCAGAAGTATAGTTAGTATATATTGAAGTCATACGTATTTTTAGTTAAATGCCAGTTACTTTTTGGTATTGATTTAAATTTTTGATGAGATAACATATATTCTCATAGTCGTGCGTTGAAATATGAACTTTCAGAAGAGAGTGGACAGTGTATGGTTACAGGAAGTTCCAAACGTTTTGTTAAAATGGCACGTTGACATAAATATATGCAAATGCAGCGTGTTAATGAAACTATGTTGCAAACTGTGTGAAGTGATTTCTGGAAAAAAAGTTAGGTAAAATAACGTAATACACATTTTTTATTAGCGCAAGTTTAAAGGGTCAAATTTGCGTTTTAAAATTGAATCCAACAACTGAATTTTGCTAATATTTCGTAAGGAAGAGTAAATGAAAGAATGAATTACTGGGTGTGTTTTATTAGTAACAAGATCTGAAATTTGAGCAAATGAGGTGTCGAAAACATGTCACCTCTGTTACATTACGGTAGTTGGTATTGCCGTTTTTCGCCATAGAATTAGTTGACACTGCATTTCATGGGTTTTAAATGTCACTCAAGTAAACTATTTTCGAGAAAATTGAAATAAAAAAATGTGAATACTGACAGGCAGGCAACACGCGATACACAGGCGATTTGAGTGAATGTTTCGCTAGTTAGTGACGAACTGCAATGTATTTTGAACGCACAACGCACGTAGAATGCACATCTAATAATATGTACAATAATAAAACAACAGAAAGTCTGGCCACCATTATTAATACAGGCATTGTAACTCTACTGTCAGAACAACTCCACACGCTGGAGAATGTTGGCGTCCCTTCGGATCACTTCGCCGGCTGCTACAATGCGTGCAACGAGTTCTTGCACCGTGTACACTGAAGGCTAGTAGACTAGACTCTTCACGTGTCCCCACAGGTAGAAGTACAGGAGTGACAAATCAGGGGAGCGCGCAGGCCACTCGACAAGGCCTCCCCTACCTATCCACCTCTCTGGACAGATACAGTTCTGTCTATCCCCACCACTCTTAAAAACTGGCATGTGCCCTAGTGTACGAGATAGTGAGTGAGAGAGAATTTAGTCAGCACTGAACATCGAGTTCCTGAGCGCGGGTGATGGGTGTCATGAGGTGTGTATGGAGCGGCTTCGGAAAGAAAGGGCGGGGGGGGGGGAGGGGAAGATACATATGAAAAACCGCCGACCGACGACATAATCTCGAATATGAGAGAGTCTTTGGATGGTATAAGTAGTACACGTGACACTATGAATCATTTACCTCGAGTACGACCATTGATGACTGTGTCCTCAATACGTACACAGTCGAAAGTTCATTAAAAGAGAAGGTAAGTGGGCTTAACGTCTCGATGACAGCGAGGTCATTAGAGATGGTGACATACAACTTGGCAGTAGCTGGGAGAGTAGTCGGCCATGGCCTTTGTTAAGGAACCATCCCAGCATTCGCTTGGAACTATTTCAGGAAACCATGGAAACCCGAGATCAGGATGGCCGGAGGCAGGGATCGGGTCTGAGTCCTCTCGAATGCGAGTCCAACATGTAACCGTTACGCCACCTCGCTTGGTCGAAAGTTCGTTAAATATCTTTCCAAGTTCTCGGGGTTACAATTTCGATGAAAAAACTTTATATGCAGCTAAGGTTCTAGAGCACGGATCGAAATCACATTTAGCCTTTTATTTACGATTTTCGGTTGAATTAAAAAATATCCTAAAATAATATATTAGTTCTTTACGTAAACACCAATCTGAAACAAAGCGTACTGCGATAACTCGACTGATTCGATAGCTATAGAACATTTAACGTATTTTCATCCCCTTAAATTATGAATTTCGGAAGTGTTATGTTATTTATTTGTATACGTTTCTAACTGAAAATCAAAATAGCCAACTGGATTCGATCTGTACATGAGACACATTTTCACCCTTTTTATTCCTAGGGACTGAAATTTCGAGAAATCCTACAACCACAATTTAGGTATTCACATATCCATTAGTTTGAAGTGAAAAGCAACTCTGTACCCGAAGGTTTCAATAGATATCGGCAATTAATCGACAACACATTATTAATGGCTAATATGCATTCCCATGATTAATCCATTGAAGTTAAAAGTCACAACGATAGGCCGTTGGGTTCGAGCTATGTATTCGAATCTTGGAAAACACATTTTACCCCTTTACTTTCCCTTACAGTACGAATTTCGGAAAATCCCTTCTTAGTGCCTGTTTATTATCCACACAAAAATTTGGTGTTTCTAGGTCTAGCAGTTTCAGTTGCACTTTCATATGTCAGTCAGTAGTCAGTCAGTCATTCAGTGAAATTTTTTGGACATACATACATACACACATATTATATACGATTTATATATATATATATATATATATATATATATATATATATATATATATATATAAACTCAGTGAACCATTAAATTGAAACGTAAATTTTGGTATTTATAGGTCTCATCCTATTAAAACCAAATCAGTACTACAATCAGTGACATGATACTCACTAAATTAGGCAACTAGTTTAAAACATGTTCTTCGGAGGCAGACCTGTAGGACTCATATAATAAACCATCAGACGTCAGTTTTACATCTGTATAGTATAGTTAGTGGAGTACATAACGAATTGTGTGTACTAAGTTCAGTACGATTACCACACCGAGTTACTGGAATCTTGGGATGCACGTGTTGTGCATTTATCTCATCGTAGGAATCTACTGTTGAAACTTGCAGTCCCATCAAGCGGGGCTGCTGTCGTCTAATGCTTACATTCTCTTACGCTCTCTCTTACAAGATTCACTAAATACGCAAGGCCAACTGCATCTCCATCAGCTTCACGAAGTCATCCTGATAAGCTTTTGACTCTTGGCAGCTCCTGTTTGCAACCTTGTTCGAAGCAACATAAACTAACGCTTTTGGTATACTCTGCACTTACTTAGTAACGCAAGAAAATGACCTCCGAAGTTATCGAACAAGTAGCATGAATCGAAATGAAATGCAACCTCCGCCTTGCTTGAGAAATAATGTTCTTTCCGCTTCATCACAATATTTGTTGGGCTATGAGGTGGAAGGTATCTTCATTCCAAAGTTACTTGAACGCAAGCAGAATTCTCAAGCAAAGGCGTAGTATTCTTACAAAACTATCAAGTAAATATCGAATTGTAATTTAAACGATTTCATAAAATGTTGACAAATATATTTTATTCAATGCTTGAAATTATATTTACGTTTACCACTTTGTTTATTCTTAACTTCTTAGCTATCTGGTTTCTGTTGTCTTACATAATATTTTGCATTCATCATTATTAATGAACAAACCATGGAATTCTGACATACTCTCGGGATATATGATAAAACATGAGCAAGGCAGAGCAGCGCAACATAACGCGTTGGACTCGCATTCCGGAGGGCCCGAGTTCGAATCCCGGTTCCGGCCATTCTAATTTCGGTATTCTATGGTTTCCCGAAACAGCTCCAGGCGAATACTGGGATAGTACATTAATATAGGCAGTTCCTGTTTGGGTATTTAAGTTGTAACTATCTCTAATGATATAGCTGTCGACGTTACTTGAAGCCCATTAAAAATAATTAAAATAAATATCTGATAAACTTATTCCAACGTTTGCATAAATTGAGACAATTATGCATATATATATAAATGCCAAGCGCCGTACAACTACCAGATCCGTAGTGACAGTATGCTTTCAACCTGTTCCTATGTGAATGTGTAGGCTTGTAGGACGATACCACACGAGGGAAATCTCTGTCGTCCGGTGTTTTCTTATCCTGTCTAAACCGCTGTGACATAAATTTTCAAGCCTACCTTATTTTGACATGACTACAGGTGTCACGTAGCTGGAGCAGGGCAGTACGAACGATACTTCAGAGGAAAATAAATGGCACGGTCATTAATAACTGGTTGCCAGAAAAGAGTGATACTCCTATTAGTTGACGGGGATTGTTATCGATATGCACACATTTTTAACTCCAACGACGTGTCATGTTAAACGTGTGACTGGGTGGCAGTCCCTAGCGATATTTAAAAAACAAATGTAATTTCATGATACATGAAACGAAATTTTTATGCCTATTACGAATCGTATTAAGCTAATCTTAATTTCTGGGAAATCGATCTATAATGGAAAAACAATTATTTTACTCAAATGTAAATTTTACGGTATTACTTTCCGTACTAACGTAGTATAAAGTACGTGATTTTACACTGTCGAAAACAATGAAAAATTGCTATAATTTCGGACGGAAGTTAAAAATAAATTAATTTGAGAAATAACGAAAATGTTTAGTGTCATGAGAAATCTGACACATCTGACATTTCTGAATGTTTCGAGCTGAAATGTATTTGTAAAACTCTGAAAATAGGTTTGATTACGTTAATAAAATGGATTAGACCTAACCTGCAGTGTAGTATGAAATGCAGAGTATCTCAAATATATGATCTAACCACTGAACATATAAAATGTGTTACATTTTGACGTCGTATAGAAATATATAAGTAGTAAAAAATAAGGAATATTATTGTATCAGTAGTAACACCTACAGTAAAATTATAGTAAAAAAACAGTTATTTAGGAATTTTGAAACATTTAACTTAACAGCGATAGGATGTCCTACAATTCAGTACACACTATTTTTTGAACAAGCTTATCGTAAGTGAAACGTGATTTAACAACAAATTAACTTAAATTTATGTAATAAAAAGTGGGGGTGCTTAATATCGGTCGTGTAAAATTTTTGTTCCTGGCAATTCGCAAATGTTGAGTGATTATAAAAAGTAAGTTGATAGTACCCCACGCTGGGAAAACCAGATAATTCAACTGATTTCATGTATTACTGAAGTAGGTGAATTTTCGGAAATCCAGCAATCAATAATAGTAGTAAGGTAAGAGGTATTTACGTCTCATCGACAGCGAGGTTATTATAGACTGTGACACACAACTTGACACAATGACAGGAGCTGGGAGAAGCCGGCAGTGGCCTTTGTTAAGGAACCATCCCAGCATTCACCTGGAGCGATTTCGGGAAACGGAAAACAGAAATATTGATGGCCGGAGCGTAACCGTAGCGCCACGTTGCTTGGCACAATCAATTATGAAAACTAATGTTCAAGTACAGTACTGAATAAAATTATGCCTCTCCTAACTACTGCAGAGTCTCGTCCACCGTTAAGTAGCGGAAATTAATATTTTAATATTTATTTATGTATCGGGTACTTCACGTGGCCTTGAATAGTTACACGATGTAGGTAGAGGGTAAATGGGAAGTGAATTGCCAGTACATATTTAAAGAACCATTCCTGCGTCTGCCTTGAGTAATTTTCGAAAACCTTGTAAAACCGAAATCAAAACGTCCAGAGCTAGGAGTCGAACCTAGGTACCCCAGAATGCGAGGCGAATGTTTTACCACTGCTTTACCTCGCTTAAATGAATTGACAAAATATCTATAATGTTTATTTTTCTCCGTTTTAACAGAAGTTCCTGGACAATACTTCGACGTGAATGCTACTTTTAAAAACTGTGACCAAAATTTCGGCTGTTATTTCCCCAAAGGCTTCCCAGCATAGTGCTGGAAAATGAACATATATACGAAAGTGATTTTAACGGTAATGCTTGTATCACATCGCACTTCTTTTACCTCAAAAATTCCTCGTACAAACGTGCGTAAAGACCGTGCTACCGGTGAGTTCATTCTCTGGTATGATCTTGCTATAATCAAGCATAACCAAAACCATATGCATTGTACAGTCTCATTGTAAGTTGGCGAACTCTCAACATTTTTGTGCAACAATCTATGCGTAGCTAATTACAGTTCTCTTCCATTTGAATTCGCATGTTATTTACGTCCATATGTGTATGCACTGCTAGAAAATAAGCAAAAGTAAAATATAGTTTAAAGAAATATGTTAAACTAAAATAAAGATACAAGAAGAAATTATGTAACTTATGTATTATGTTTACGTTTATAAATACGCAAGTATTAGAAAAAAATATTTATTTGTTTGAGAGTGAAACGTGACTTGACAAGAAGTGTAAACGTCCAAGTCTGTAATGAAATTTGTAACTTTGCGTATTTTAAAGATTTGGCAATGGTCATCGGTATGGTTGTCGTTATGGTTAATACGATGTAGCACATCATTTCCTCTTTCATTGAATTGTAAGGAACAAACATGCCACTTAACGCCGGAGCAGAAATCGCGAAAGTCGCAGAAGACAACCCTGCATTGATTTGAGGACGATGTATCTTTATTTTCCTATTTTCTTAAGTAAACTGAAAAATGTGATCCCAATATAATATTTAGTGCTACACTAGGAAACGCCTAGGGAGTAGGTAAAAAAAAATAAATACAAAGGATTACAGTTGTGCTTGCGCAGAAGTTGACCATTAGCAAAACAAACATACACTTCTTTTTCGCTGTGGACTCGCCGCTGGTGAGTTTTCGTCTGTAAAATCCGTGTTTGCACGCATAGCCGTATCCCTGTAAATAATTGCTCTTTGAATAGGGTTTTATTTTCAGGAATAGTAAAATAGTATTACCTACAGACGTCACGTTTTATATCAGATGTCCTTAAAGAGGAAAATTAGTAGACAAAATTGCACAAACGGGCATTTTTATTATGGCATAGTCACTCAGATTTCTAAGGTAAAGGAGAAAATATAATCCAATGCTACACAGTTTAATAATTTGGCTTCCTACACGTTCAACATCATCAAAGCATAGAAGCAGACTCATGTTCGCTCTCCAGATGCCTCGTAGTCTTTAAGTCCATGCTTTTAAGTTTAAATTGTTTTTGCGATAATTATTTTCAAAGCTTAAACGAGAGCAGACATCAAACATCTGTCTGGCAGTTTTGCTTAAAATGGTTTTGCCCTGATAGATAATATTTTCAATGGAAGAAATTACACTATTTCGACTAAAAAGTCAATTAACAAGAATTTTGTTAATTTCATAATTAGCTAACACCATATTATTTACTGCCTTGAAAAAATCAGCCAACATGTAGAAGACAATTTTTAAGGGGCCTTCCTAGATAGGCTGTGTGTCTGTGTGTGTGTGAGAGAGAGAGAGTGAGTGAGAGAGAGAGTGAGTGAGAGAGAGAGAGAGAGAGAGAGGCAAGAGCCGTGCCACTAACCGACGTGTATAACGCATTATCGCCTCTCCGCGCAATCTCCTCAGATAGCATGCAGTGCTTTACTATAATTATTTTCCCTAAGGAGGATTTGTGTGCATCATAGTTCAAAATCTAACGCTTATTTCTATAGTAGTGTTTTACAAATCAGGTTGTTACTCTTCCATATACGGCAGTCTGGAAAACCATTTTTTGGCCATTTTGAGCGCCCCGAAAATAATGCTTCTAATCAACGTACCGAATTTTTAAAAATATAGCGACATAGTTTGAAGTGTGTGTTCTTTTCGTAAGTATCCAAGTATAATTTGCGTTAAATATTTTCGTAAAAAAAATAATCGCCGTAACTCGCTGCGACGCGTTTGAAGTACAGGTAGGGTGGGCCCTTAAATAAAACTGTCAATTAGATTTTTGATATCTGCTATCATTTAGGCGTAAATAATTAAAGTCGTTAAAAAGTAGAACCTAGAGAGCTAGCTCAAGGTGCTCATCTGGCGACTGACTGTCTTCGGTGGCTTTCCAGATAGGTCGCGGTTGTGTTTATGTATGGTGTGAGATACTAAATCTATGGAATGCTATGGGCGCCGATATCGTATGTAAAACTGTACGACATATACGCGCAAGGTACTTAAGTGTCATGTGTTGATTTACTATTATTCTATTTCCTTTGGGACACTTACGAGATGACAATATCATATACTTTTGTGAGGAGTGTGGTTATTCCAACGCATGTTTCTATATTTCTGTTTAACGAATCTGTTTGGGTATTTTTCCACACATAATGATAGTCTGAAAAAGCAGTTTTTTTTTTATTTTACAATTTTGAAGTGTCCGAAAATCACGTTCCCAGTAACTATACCGAACTTTTAACATATAAAGGTAACATATACGACAAGTAACTTAATTACCATTGAAAAAAATCGAATGCAGCTGTGAGTAAAATATGAAATATATCATAATAGCGACTGCTATCTCATTTATGAGTCTTATCTATAATATAAAAATGAATCGCAAAATGTGTTGGTAAGCGCATAATTCAACAACGCCTGGACCAATTTGGCCAATTCTTTTTTTAAATGTTCGTTGAAGTTCAAAGATGGTTTTTACGGCGAGAACAATTCGAATAATTGCCGGGAAAAAAACCCTAAAAACAGTAGAGTCAATTTGAGCTTTATTGCTATTGTTGTTTAAACAATGTAGGTATGTTCCTGTGATCGAGGCCTTAAGCATTCACTCAGGTATTGTATAAAGTTTGGGGTGTGGGAGGGGTGGGGTTACGGGTTCGTATCCCGTGCAAGACTTTGCGATGGGAATTACATGACATCATACAAG
>PNEQ01083411.1:26066-44410 GCA_003012365.1 Medauroidea extradentata | reverse complement strand
TGTGGAAGCCGCAGCCGGGCAGCTGTTTTATAGAGAAATAAAGATGAATTTAAAAAAGTACGCTTAGCGCAGTGGACTGGACAAATCTGTTTGTATTTGATGTTTTAAAGATAAACAGTGAATATAGTATAATATAGAATATAGTATCGCCATCAATTAACACGTAACTAAAAGTTAGTTACTCTTTTCTACAGTACACGCGGGCAAAGCCGCAACGGGACAGCTAGTACTTTTATATAATTTAGGAACGGGACCGTTCCGTGATGCATTGCACAGGGCCCCGCCACGGTATAGCGATAAATAAAACGCTTTAATTATGACGGGGACGGATTTTATAAGCATAATAGAAGTGTATTGCAGCGGTTTGACTGTGTACTACAAGTAAAATCTTATATTTACTTTTAAAAAATAATTACATATGAAAAACATAAAATAATACAGCTTCGAAATTTTCATTTAGTAAAGTAATCACATGCAAATGTGTTTGATACATCGTCAATCAAGCTCATTTCCGGGCACATCGTCTGGCTTATTAAACACACGAGTGGAAATTTGAAGTGTGCTACAACGTGCGACACGTGAAAATTGAAATATGAAGAAAATATTGATTTTAAAATCACTCTTACGAAATACGTAAGATGTTTTGCGGGGAAGTATTGGTAGTAATCAGTGTGACCACATTTGAAAAAAAAAATGTAATTTTGATATTGGTAACTAGATTTGTACTGGATCCAGCTTGCACAAATATTTCTCTATGGCAAGGTTAAATCAAGTACAGGTTAGAAAGTAAATGTGTTTTCTTAAGGCAGAGTTTGGCACAGGCAAAATTCTGCCACTAGTTTCTCTGCTATCGCTAAGGGACCAAATAAAATACGAAACCGTAGTAGAATTTATTTTAACTAGACGTGGTAGAGAAAGAAGTCATTTAAATTAATTGTAAAGTGAAATACAAACAAATTTCGGCTTCCAAATTATAAACTTTATGTAACTTAAAATTGAGTTGTCCAGTTCCAAAACTCTCCTTGTCCATCACCAAGGAAAAGTGAGTTCTGAACAGGTTTGTGTAGCTCTTAAACGTGCGCTGAAGTTGACGTGATTAAAGTTTCCAAAACTCGTCTTATTCAATAACAGATACACTTTGAAAAACTGCTTTGGCCATGTTACAAATGGGCTCGCAAATCAGTTTTTTTGCGATTTGCTCAGTTTTAGTGAAAGTGGACAAGACGAGTTTTGGAACTGGAATACTCAATCCAGGAAAGCTCTGTGATTGGTGACTTTGCACCCAGTACCGATACCAGCGTTCAAGAGGGAGAAATTTTCCCTGTGACTAACTTTTAACATTAGGCTTTCTAGCCTGTTGTAGAATTAACCTTACTCTATGGATAGAATTAGTGGACTGAAAACTAATATTACGTGTCGGCTGTTGATACTCTTCATTCAGTCTGTATTATTGGCAGTGCTGGTGTCAGGGGTGGGTCTCATAGATGTTTGACGGGAAACATCACAGCCTGTGTACGGGCACGGCTCGTCCAGCTCGAGGGTAGCCGGTCAAAGATTAACGACGCCACGACGTCCAGGACCGACGTACCTCCGCCTACCTCCCACAAACTCCTTCCCCACCCCTCCCCCGGTACAACTGGCCCTTCATGCCCCGCGGCAGTAATTATTTTCGCTACTGCAAATCACACAGCCCGGGCGCACCTCACCCCCCTCCTCGCATTCCCTGACCC
Organism: Medauroidea extradentata; assembly: GCA_003012365.1. Taxonomy (NCBI): domain Eukaryota; kingdom Metazoa; phylum Arthropoda; class Insecta; order Phasmatodea; family Phasmatidae; genus Medauroidea; species Medauroidea extradentata. The sequence goes on along the minus strand of PNEQ01083411.1, from coordinate 42,680 downwards.
AAACTCCAGTTACCCCTCTCCCCCCTCCAACATGTGGCCTTTTCCCCGCCACTGACGTGTTCGTTCAATTATTGGACCGGCCTCTTGAAAAAGTTAGCGCCTCGCTGGGGAAAATTGTGGTCAACAGAGACGTGAAAAATTTACCGGCACCGAAATTGGAGAATAAATACTGACTCTCAAACGTTTAAATTATTACGAATACAATTTGCTATCAATGATACCAAAGGAAAAAAAAAACTAGCGAATGTAAGAGTGAGGTAAAAAATCACCTTTTTTACCCTAGTTAAGCAGTGATTTATCAGTACGCCTGGAACAATGAAACTCAGCATGTGTATAGTAATTCGCGGTCATGAGGGTGAATGATTGAAAATTCATATGAATCTCGTTAATTAATTGAAAAGAATTGTAACTTAGTTGGCTTATTAATTCTGTCACTGGCAAGCACACAAATTTTACGTCGATAAAATCATGCCTCAGAGTACAGGATAATTCTCCAGCAATTGAACAAATAAATGCTATCAAACACAATATCATCTTATATTATATTTGCATTAGACGCTGCAGTGTTAAAATGATAAATGAAACAGCGCACGACAATGATACCCGAGTACCATGTTATCGCACCCCGAGTGGAGATTTTATGTGCGGGAGTCCGTAGGCAATATGCGTACCCCGAAGGATGTTACGTAATTAGTTCTTGCGATAGAGAAGTGAGAAGGGTGAGGGAAATGGGAGATCCCCGAGAAAACCTGCCGGCCAGCGACATCGTCCGGCACGATTATTACTTGTGAAAATACGAGCACAGACCCCGCCGGGTATCAAACCCGGATGGCCTTGGTGGAAGACAAGTTGTCTGGTCTGATTACTAGGCCACCGTGGCCCCTAAACAGTGTTCAAGTAGTCAATCGCACATGTTGACTTGTCAAACTCATTTTGGTTTACTCGTTACTCAGACGTTATCGGTCACACCACATAATTAATTGGTATGTATAGAAAGCAATGCGGAAAATATTATTTGGGGGGGGGGGGGGTTACTTTTTCGTACTGGTTCATTTAGTGGCTAAATTAAGATCTGGGCATCAAATTAGTGTCTTGATTTTTTTTTATTTTCGTGGGGAGAAACATTTAGTTCTTGGTTAAAGATCTTGCTCTGATGGTAAAGAATTGTGAATAATTTTATTGCCAAACTCAAAAGGTTATTGGATAATTGTAAATATTGTTTGGAAACCAAGTGGAGAAAACTCATGCTGAATTTATACTATGCATACGAAACATTGGACTGACGTGATTTGTTCTTTAAGGGCGAGTGATTGTGCAATATATGTGTTCTTGGCTTTCTTTATGTTTCCCTGAACTCGCATTGCTGCCATATATTTATATTAAATGAATAAAATAAGCATTTAAAGCACCACATCACTTGCTAAATACATAGTGATATCATTCCGCTCAAATGTTTAACAGACGTTGGAATCTGGCTTTTGATTTAACTCTGGAAAAACATCTATACAAGCTAAGAACATAGGAAAAGGGTAGGTAACAAATGAGTGAAACACTATGTATATATTGGGCGAACATTTACATGTGGTTAGAGTTGGTTACAACATCAGTCAGCGAAATGTTTACGCATTTGGCTGAGCTTAAATTGGAATTTTGTTTCCCACATAACTAAAAATGTTACCGATCTATTAAAGAATGCTGTCGAGTATTACATCTTGATCTAGGTGCCATTTATTCTTCGAAATGTGCCTGCATTAAAGTTGGTTAGTTTTGTTGGGAACTAAAACTTCAATTTAGCAAATCAGAGGCAATAAACAACTGATATTCCTCTCGTTCTCTATCTCTCTTGCTCTTCTCTTTCCTCTGTTCTGTAGAATGAGCTGTGGGTGCCTGGCTTGCTATATGTGGCTGTAACAAGCAGATTTGTCGGTAATATTGCGTTACGAGAGTTGTTAGAACACGGGAGTGACGCATTTCGACCGTGTAATTAGATGAGGTTCAATGCGTGATTTCCGATGTGCAGACCATGTAATTACTGTTAGTTACCCTCATTCTAGGCCCTTGTTCGGAAATGTTCTGTAGGTTTTGGGATCAAACACATGAAATATTGCGTCAAAATATAATGCTGTCACTACGTGACATTTTGAATCACATAGTATAAAACTGATATATACTACTGTTTCTACGCCCTACAGATATAATTTGAAATTAAAGGTAATACATTTTACATTAAAAAAAACAATTGTGTTTACATTCCGTCAGGCGAATTATGCGTCAACATCAAATTGTACTGTAAAATATTTATGGTAGAAATAGTATTATATTAAAATGTTCTTTGGAATTTAATTTTGTCCATATAATTTTACTCATGAAATAGTTGCTATTTCAGAGTCAACTGCGAGTTATTTACTATACGTAAATGTACATCTTTCTTTACAAAAATTTTTCGTAATTTTAGTTACTTCAGCCATTCTGATTCGTACTTTTTACTTCGGTCGCAGTTTATTGGTTATTACATACGTATTATTATTTTTAAAAACTAAGTCTGAGTGTTTATTTATAAAACTTTTCCCGCCTGAATGGGTCCACGAAAACGGTCATGGCCGACTCCTCTTCAAATTCTTGTCGTGCCAAGTTGTGTCTCTCCACTTCCAATGACCTCGCTGTCGATGGGACGTAATACCATTGCTAAATAAAATGGTTTCTAATGTTTTTTACTTGTTTCTTTAAGGATTTTATTATTGGAATTTGTTGGTGTTATTGTCTTCTGCAGATTTCCTTGCATCCCGATTCTTTGACGTCAGTAACGCTCATTTGCTTGCAGAATTTTTTTCTGTCATTTCATTCTTTGACTTATACTTGCTCAGTAAAGACGTTGTATTTATAATTACAATAACAAATTTAAGGTATCTAGTTTGACGAATATGTGTGTGTGTGTATGTATATATATATATATTTATTTATTTATTTATTACAGAGCAGACAAGTTTTAGAAACGTATATTCGATGTTAATTTTTGACGTTAGAAAGTAATCTTTGCAAACAGTTATTGTATTTTCCTTACCAAAGAATTTTTTCCTTGACTAGCAAACTACACCTGTTTTAACTATAAACATTACTACAGAAATATTTTAATGACATTGTTTTATAGTGCAAGCAATAATTATACTTCCCACAGAGCTACCTTACAGTGGTCATAGACAATTTTTCATTTCATTATAAAATAATTGCGTTTTGGAAAATATTTTTTTAAATGTTGGAATGCTGAAATCATTCCATTTAACTTGTTACATACACAGTGAATGGGTTGGTGGCTAGTTTAGCTTAGCGTTTTTTCGACAACGAGAACATTAGTGACGTAACCAATGCTTCGGACAAACATGAAACTGAGTAAGAGGATAGATAGCCTTGATATGTACTTAGGAAACATCCCGTCAATTGCCTGGAGTTATTTAAGGAAAACGTGGATAGCCTAATTCAGGATGACTGGAGCAGCTGATCGAACCCGGGCCCTTCCGAATGCGAGTCTTACGTGTTGTCATTGTGCCATCTCGCTCAGTCTTAACCTAATAATTGACACCACAGCGTCAACGTATTTTCGTTTTAAATTCGTCCCGGGTTTTTGTGATTGGTGATATATTCGATAACATTACGTTTTTAGGAAAATCTAATTTTAAGAGTTTCTTTGTTTTTAATTGGTTTAAAAATACTATAGGGAACAATATTGTTGCTTGTTTGTTCTGTCTCCAACAGAGAAAGTATATACAATATAAAAAAACTAAATTATGTACTTTTATTTTGCTTTGGTAGTTATAATTATACGAATTGTCTTACTTTAAATTAGTAACATTTGTATTAATAACCATTTTGTACTGAATTTTTCATTATTAAATTAAATTTAAATAACGTAAAATTACAAGAGTATTTTAGATTTTTTTAAACAATCGCAAAACTTATTGCAAAACTGTAACGAAAAAATAGGAGTTTCTTTCGATAACCTACAGGTTATAAAGTAGTGAGTACGCTATTTTGAGATAAGAGGTAAACATTTAGAACAGCGCTTTATTTTTTTGCTCCATCAATTCTATTTCTTACATTGTCTGTAGAAGCAAACTGAAGTTCTTCATTTTTTGTGGTTAGCTGTATAGGATAAGTCTCCCACGAAAGTTGTTTACAACTGGTAGCTTAAATTATTCATACTATTATTTCTTAAGCACTGTTTGCGATTAACAATCGCATTATTTACCCAGTTGCATTAAAGAGATTGGGCAAACCGTGAACGGATGACGCAGGTGAATACCACGCCTTGCACAAATTTCATAAAGCTACCGCAGAAATTATGAGGTTAAATACGTAATTTACTATGAGGATTTTCCAGTAACAGCCCTAAGCCATTAAGAGCGAGGGCGTTAATAAACATTCGTAAATGAATTATTCTACCCGCGTTCCAGCATCATAAATTGTTAACACGGCATTGGCAAGAGCATGCGTAATGGACTGGTTCTCTTGTAATTATGTGTTTGCTTTATGTTCTGCGGGATGAAATCGGCCTTCACTAATGAGACCCATATTTGAGGTAGGCATATAACATTTTTTCTTTCATTTATCACGTAAAGTATTGTATTTCTAGCCGCGGTGCTAAGAGCATAGAACGAAATGCACACAACATTAATGGGAGTAAATGATGAAAGGCAGACAACGTTGCATGATTTATGTAATTGCGTGGTTTGTGTGAGTGTTCGTGCATTGGGGATGTATTTTATATGGCATGAGTAATGATGCTTCGTAGAGTCTGAATATTCTACAGCGTAAATATAGAGAAAGCTATTAAGGATCTTCTGAAATCCGTTGTTTTATTGCCAACACGTTTCTGCACTCTTTGTATTGTGTTACTACTCCATTGACAATCAAATGTCAATGTTACTGCTTTAGAAATCGTAATATAGAATTTTTCGTTCCAAACCAACTAATGGGTAATTAATAAGGGTAGCATACATTTAGAGTTTGGTTGACATTGTCCATCTATATGCAATATGCCGTTATCTTTCTCGCACAACAGGGTAAATACTATAAAATCTATTATACACGGAAAAAAAATTGTGGCAGCTACAAAATATTTTTGGGTATTCACACTGCAAAATTTATATTGTGGTCATCACAAAAATATTTTGTTGTCAAGACTAAAATTTTGTGGCCACCACTTAATTATTTTGTAGCTATTACAATATAATTTTGCAAGGAATACTTCCTAAAAAAATCTTTCTTTCAGTATAGTAATTGTATTATTGATGATGTTACCGCCATAAAAAGTAGATGTTTTATACTACCTTGATAATCAACACATTTGGTCACAGACGTATTTAATCTTCTACCACCAATTCTCGCGCTGGCTGTCCAAAGCAAATGTTGTAGACATTTCTTGGAAACTTTTCTGTAGGTGCTCAAGTTTTGCGCACATCCGCATTCTGCCGTCGCTTAGTTCTCAACTAATTTCATCTATACGAGCGCTCAAGGCATCACTGTTAAAAGGTACAATAGAATATATACAACTAGGCCCTGTTATTCAGGGTAAAGAATGTCCTGTTGTTAGACCCACTTATACAACCCCGAAAGAAGTAGAGAGAACAATTGATGTTTTACAACGAAAACTGTCCAGCGGATATTATGGTATGAGTTGTAAATTGTTAGAACAATGGACTTTTGAATTTAGTTCGCAACTAAGCCACATCTGCGGTACTATCCTATCTTTAAAACAGATTTCTCTCCTGATATACTCAAACTGTCTATGATCACACCGCTGTTTGAAAAATGAGACCGTATCAGTACAGCCTTTTACATACTGATCCCTCGGCTCACTTCCTTTTCAAAATAAATTATATTAGATTGGTAAACATTTTGAAGAATATAAAATTTCATCAAATATCCAGTACGACTTTAGGAAAAACACATAAACAAATTACGATAATTTCAAAGTCACAAATATTATTCTAAACACACTAGACAAAAAGCTGCCTTTAATTGGGATTTTCTGTGACATCACTAAAACTATTGACTGTGTAAATCATAATTTGCTCATAGATAAATTAATTTTTTTTGTGTTACAGGTATAACTTACCTAACAATCTAACAGACAGACAGCAACATGTATGTGTCAAAGATAACAATTATTCATTGTTTTCAAAACACGGAAAAATAAAATATGGAGTACCACAGGGCTCAATATTAGGCCCACTATTATTCCTAGTGTATGTAAATTACTTGCCGTGTTCCTAGAACCCTAACACTGAACTAGGCTGGTCTACTGCAGTTGCTCGGAAACTAATTTGTCATTGTGAAAGGTGTTAGACGGAAACAAATGACAATTTATTGCCATAGTACACGGTAAAGGAAATGCTGCGATTAAAAGCTGGTAAGAAGTGTATGTCTGGCGACAACTTCTGCAAACGGCACAAGGTGTCTCTCTCCAGTATCCATCGTTAAGATAAGGCATCCAAAGCCGTGTTGGAGTAACTGGTTTTCTGCTTTGTTAAGAGGTTGATTAGAAACGTATGTAAAAATGTTTCATTATCTCAGTCATTAAAATGCAATGTTATGCAATAAAATTGCTATAAACACATAACTTCATAACTTATAACCAATATTGATAACGCAGTTAGACATACAATATTTTTATTTATGAGTATCGTCAACTGATTGGCGAAAGGGCGCATGTCATATATTTTATGATTTTGAGATATTGTGTTCATAAAATTCTTCGGACTTTAATACACGTTCTGCCAAAGGACAATTGTGAGTATGTTAGGCACCGTGCTATATGTGAAAACCCCTCCCTCACTTGGGCTAATGTTATAGTTTCATACTGGCAAAAAGACCAACGTCCCTTAAGATCCTAGGGTTTGAAGCGTAAAGGTTTTTCGGCGCTTGGTTTGATAGTCAAAAATGTTTGTACACAGTGTTTTAGATTTATGAAACTGTACAGTCCTGGATTGTAAATAATTCTTATATGATTTGGCAGGTTAAGATGTTTGCGTACAGTATTTCACTTTTTTTTACCTGCAGAGTTTTGAAGTCTGAATATTTAATTGAACTGATTTTGTAGCTTAAAATATTTGTGTATTTCAGATTTATTAAACAGCAGAGTTATATAAGACTAATATCTACTTGGAAGTTCTAAGGATCTAAAACTTTGTAACTCAAAATGTGGCTGTAAGCCTACTGTATTTCAAATGTATAAAATTACACAGTTTTAAAATGTAATTACTTCATTGAAAGTCATGAGACTCCTTGATTTTGTAGCACAAGTAATGACACGTTCTGAAATAACTAAACTGTAGAGCTTAGAATTGAAAATATCTCGTTAAAATTTTTAAATCCCTTAATTTACATTGAACATTCACAATATTCTATTTAAACTGTATGAAAAGCTGTTCCGACCGAGCGTGGTAGAGCAGTGGCAAAACACTCGCCTCGCATTCGGGACGACTCGGGTTCGATTCCCGGCTCCGGTCATCCTGATTTCGGTTTCCCAGGGTTTTCCGTACTCACTCCAGGCGAATGCTGGGATTGTCCTTAAACAGACCCTGGCCGACTGCTTCCCCCTTTCCACCATGTACCTCCACCAAGGCCTTGTGCTGTTCGAGGCTACGTAAGATCAAATAAATGAAAATAATACGCTTAGCTCATTGAGTGCTGATAAAGTATACTAACAAAAATATGGACACTTTTTTTTAGTGTCTGGCTAACACGTGAATGTATTTTACATTGAATGGCAAAATGACGAACGTAAACAAAGATGGCAGACAATCTGGCAAAAACGACAGGTGTCCCACATCTCATATTAAAACATTAACATAAATTACTGAATTTATTGTAAATGGACGCAATTCATACATACGTTACAAACAAACTGGTATTTATACTCATGTGTGGCTTTTTTTGGCCTGTATCATATTTTATATTTCTTCAGCAGTTTTTTGCTCCTGCTGTACATTTATGATTTTGTAACATTCACCCTTTTGTCAATTAGGTGACGATATATTCTCGCCTTCTCAGAGACATCAGGGAACGCGTATGTAATAATTGGCCCCTAATACCGAAGGCATAATGTTAAAAGCGTTACAATTATATTTTTATAGTAATTACAACTGACTTATTGTTATTATTTTTAATTATAATTTGAATATGCGTGGTGAGACCCCATCTTAAGAGTAGCGTGCATGCAGATATTTATGTGACCTATTACTAGGAAAACGAAACTGGAAAAGATTTTTATATGACATTTAATTTGTCATTTTGCTCTGGTTATATGTTAATGGCGTCATTTCCGGACTTAAATTTTGTGTTTGTTTTGTTCCTTTATACACCCTCGTATTTTGGTCGTAAAATTTCAAATCACCTGGAATTTACAGTAAAAAAAAATTATATATTAACCTAAAAACCACGTAGATATGAAAAATGCTGGATCCCTTACGACATTAAGTTTGTAAATTTTCGCTATTTACAGGATAAGAAAATCAAGATTTGGAAGCTTTGGTCGAAATTAATAATTTTATGTGGTTGGCAATCAAAACTTATGTCATTACTTTATCTTTGAGAGTTCGCTAATATTTGTAAGTTCTTTTAAAATCGTGTTTTATAACACCTAACTGTGTTAAAAGTTGCATATTAAAACAAACTTTTACTGTATGAACTTATGTCATCGAATTATTTTAGTCAAATGCCAAATGTTTTTGGAGATAATCAGGAACCAATGCAGTCAGACTTTGCAGTACTTTTCATTTTTTTATAGTTTGTGCTTCAGGGTGTGTTGCAAAAAAAAATTTTTTAAGATATAAATAATCGCATCGTCAGTGGGTTGTTTTTAACGGGTGGCGTGTACTCTGCTAAAGTGAGCGCATTTTGCTGGGCTTTTATGCTGCAAGCCGTTTTTTCCCCGCTGTTTTATATTCATATTAAATATTCGAAAGGGCAGACCTGAAGGATTTGGATGGCGCTCAAACTGCGGAGCATGGCACAGGATCCCCAATTTCCTTAAAAGCGCGGTAACCGAGAAAAATTTCCTCTCACCAGGAATTGGACGCGAAGCTCTAAAATTGAATATTCACCCAACACTATTCAACAAAAATGATTAACAGCAAAGATCTTGACAGAAGATACTTTTATTTCATATACATATTTATCATGGAGTTGAACCAAGGCTCATGAAGATACGATTACAAGTACATGTCTTTGTTATGCATTTATATCTTGACTAAAAGTATACAATTTTCAGTAATGTCGTGGCAGCAATAAACTCAAGTTTTATGTTTAGAAAGTGCCAATAATTTAAAAATTAGTTATTCTCCGATTGGATAAGTTACATAACCTGTCCACAATGCAAATAACACGTATTTTGAATAAAATATGAACCATATTCGTATAAGTGGTATTAAGAACGTTGGCAAGTTTTTTTTATAACGAAATTTCAATGAAAGGGTATCTGATATTGTAATTATCTAATTAGTAACTGATATTTAAAAGATAGCAATTGGGTAACATATTTTTTGGGACCACACATCTTCTCCCATTCCTCTCCGCTTGTCATACGAGTCGCCAATACGTTTTTGTGATTTTGACCTTGACTTTCGACCTAAACCTTTACCTTGACCATCCACTATCTTGTTCGTTACCTGCCACCATCTTGTTTACTTACTAATTTTCGACTGCCTTTTGTTTACATCACCTGGGAGCTCCTATCTTTGCCCTGTTACCTTGGGTATGCCAGCCTCGGCAGCCATCCTGGTACTAGCTATTTATGAGCTCCATAGTAAACCAATTTAAGAATGAATTTTAAGTTACCAGATCACACACATAGCTAAAATTTTTGTAAGAGTATTAATACTTTTTTTTTTAGAAGAGAATAGGGATGGAAATTTAAATATTTCAAGAAAACAAAGGTGCGCCGTGTTTAACACGTAAGGGGTTTTTGAAGGAAATACATAAGAATTATGCTACTCTACTTGACCTTACGAAGTGTAGTAATCTCATGTCGTCTTCAGACAACGTGATTTTGTGAAATGTTGAAACATGCCGTTGCAGTGCTATGTCGTCTCGGAAAACCATGAGTGAAACAACAAAAACAAAAAAAAAAAAAATCAAAATTAGGCTTTAATGAAAATAGATGATAAATAAATTTAAAAAGAGGGTGAACTGTGTAAAATTACGGAAAATACAGGTAAACGAAAAGGAAAAGTTCAAAACTAATAACTGCTGTCACTTTATGTCTTTTCATCGTTGTTTCGTCTAGTCTTGTGGCTGTGGCTTCCTCCTGTTTTGTGGGTACCATTGTCCTTGGCTGGGTTATTATCTGTGAGGTCTTAATTTTGGCGTTCTGTGTTTTTTGAGTTCCTTTGCCTTGTTTGCTTTGTTATTTACTTAAACTTTTGCTTGTAGTTTATTTGCATTTTACGTGATGTGACACAATTATTCTTGGTATTGTTTACGTTGTATTATTTATGTATATGTTGACAACAGGCAGTTCAGCTTTTTTTACTTTATTGTTATTCTTATTTCCTTCTTGATGATCTTAGGCGACATTTCACTGCAGTTGCGTTAAGTACACGATATTTCATGAAATTATTTAACCATATTGCAAGAATCTTTCAATTACATGGTTAGACATCGGACTGTGTAATGTAGGACTACTAAGAAATGTACATGTTAAGTATAAACGTTATAGGATAAGACTTTGAATTGAAGACATACACGTGCAATTTATACTTTTATAAACAATGCTGGTTATTAAAAACAACTTAAAGGACATGAAACCTATTTTTAGTTTTTAATCCTGATCTCGACTAGCAGCAGCAAAATTAGTTTGTAACAATGATACCAACTACAGCATAAATTTACTACATAATATACTGACACTACATCTCCAATTTTAACTGCTTCTGAAGTGTTTTAGGCTAACTAATGAAACGATAAAATTCCTTTCACGAGTGCAACATCGAACAAACAACGAAGCTGTCCAAAATAAGATCCTGAGAATTGTGTGCCAAACCTTTTCACGTGTAACGTAAAATCGTAGCATTGAGACACTGGTAAATTACGAGTTTTGTTACTTAATGTGCCTATCCCTAATGTACGAACTTACACTCCTCATAATATATATATATATATATATATATATATATATATATATATATACATATATATCATATTTTTGGGTGCACAAACTCACGTATAGTCCATTCACTTTTGAGGGCCTTCTGTGTTTTCCATCTGCCGGTTTGTATGTTTTCGTCACCATCACAACCTTATAATTTACGTCCATGTCAAAATAAATAAAGATGTAAAGAGTTTTGACAACACTGTCTTATTAAGTGCTTGCCTTATCACAAAAGCCTGTAATGGACCTATGAATATGTCTCCAAATATTCAAAACAAATCGTTTGAAATCACAGAAACAAAGCGAAACAAAAACATTTCATTAGATAAAATTATCCTTGCTTCGATAGAAACTAAAGACTAGAATTTATATTCACAAAATTTCATTAGTTCACAGAAAATGTATTTCAAATGGGAACATTTGTAGCTAGCTATAGGTGTTTTCAGTTGAATATTTAAAACATTTGTCCGACTAAGCCACCAGGTACTTATACTTCGTTGGTATAAGGTCAGTAATTTCATATCCTCTATATTTGATAAACTTAGCTAACCTCCATACCTTGAAATAATGAATAAATCTTCTTACTTTTTCTGTTGCGAAATAAACTATTGTCTTACAAAATTTTTGATTGCTATATATGCAGGCTGTTTCCATAAAATTGGTTCTGAAAACTGTTGGCTTAATGATTAGCAGTACTTCGCGGCAAAGTCTTCAAAATATATGACACTAGCTGCCTGCCGCTGGAAAAATATCAGCATTGTTATATTCAGTAGCGATTTATGGCAAAGAAAATAGGATTTTCACATGTGGTGATCGCGTCTGTATGATGCCGCAGGGATCCACCATTTTCCTGGCCCTTCATTGCAGACGCTGCTCCATATTAACCTAATGTCACCTCTCACCGCTTCTCAAAACCTTCGTAGTCCAAATATCTCAACTCAACTGTCCCCGTCGTGACTACGTTCGCAATTCTTTTAACGTTTAACGACGTTGTTAGACACTTAAAATATAAATTTTTTCCTTCAGCAGTTCCCTTACACGTGATGCGTACCCAAAACCTCCTGAGAGTGTTCCAAAAAACTACACTAAAATATTTCGTCAGAAACTTTGAATAAATGTGTAAAACAGGCAAGTATCACAAGAGGCGTACTTATCAATATGACGTCAAAAATAGCAACTTTTAAGTTATTCCTCCGTGATAATACCTGCTGTTTAGGAATTCTTGAACATTTTACATTTTTCCGTCCCCTAGAATGTTGAATTTTAAAAAAGTCTTGTAATAGCTTTATAGGTCTTTATGCAAGCTTCATTCCTATTTAAAAATCATATCGATATTAGAACAGATTTAATATATACAGATGATTAATCAAAACCACATTTTATTTACTTTAATTACTAAAAAGAGGAAAATGTGTTTTCTATTAATCGTCTGTGCAGCGCAAACCCAATAGGGTAACCTATAGTCATGATTTTTACTTCAATATATACGCATAAAATTGTCTAAGACAGGACTTGGAGACGTTTCGAAATTCTTAAATATGGGGGTCAAATACGGGAAACGTGTTTTCGATTATTCTTCCACATCTATCGAACAAGTCGAGATATCAAAATGTTGCTTGCTTCAGAATGATACCAATGATACCTGAGTATAGAACCAAAATACTATTTCAGAATATTCTCCAAATTCGACTCAAAAGAGGTGGAAAACGGTCAAATGTGTTTTCGATTCGTGATCGATATATATCGATCACTTAACTTTTTGATATCAACGCGATTTTTTCTTAAGGTTAATGCCTGAAATGTCGTTTATTGATTATAGGGGGTGAAAAGCGATGGAACGGGACGACCTTATAGTCTACATATCTCGAACCCAACGGGCTATAATTACGGTTTCCCTGTAAATATGATGCTTATAAATTAGCCTTAACGCGTAATTAGTTTTCAGCTTCTCCATGATATCTACCTAACTAGTTGAGATACCCTGATTTTGTTCGCTTCAGAATGATGCTTAAGTAAATACGAAAAATTATTATAACAGTTTTATGCGGGTACAATTATCTCAATTTTCAGGGTGCAATACTTGGACTAAACCTTTAAAGCAGACGATCCGAAAACGCAAGTACGGCGGTAAACAAATAATTTACATGGAAGTGAAAATTTTGCAATTACATAGTTAGGAGTTATTTGGAAAACCTCTAGGGGTCCAGGGATTGTATATTTGATTTATTTTAAATTAACTTTCGACGGTCCGTATTTAGGGCACAGCCATCAACGGTTGTGCTCGAGGTAAAGAAGTCACCATACTATGTATACTAAGTAATGACACCATCCGAACACCTCTCATATTAAAGGTCTCTGCCATGACTATACATAATCACAAGGACAGTCCTTAAGAGTGGCAGGGACAGACTTAAGACAGATATTCACATGGGCAGATATAGCTAATTAGCCTGCTGTAGAACTAGTTCAAACTGCAGCTTTGTTATTTAAGGGGTATTGATCCCTACCACATTGGATTTATCTGTTTTTTTTTTCTCGATAACTTCTATTCCAGCCGATGTATCAAAATTTTTGTCACGACGGGGCATAGATACAAAATTAATCGATTTTTTGTAATTGCAGGAACCATAATATATTCATTATTTTGTAACGGGAAACAGCTGTAAAGGAAAAATTGCTTTATTTACGGGAGCAACTACAGAGGCCACAGAATTAACAGAAACAATATCATATGGATTCCAAAAAGTGAATGAAACAATAAACTATGCCTTGTCAGCGTGAAAAAGCAAAACGATGTATCTATTCCCTGATTTATAAGAAAAACCGTAAAACTGACCTGACAGGGATCAATCCCCCTTAACATTTTATTTCCGGGCTACTAACCTTGCATGCAGAGAAGTTCTTTAATTGAAGAAATAATAGTTGTTACGAGTAATACGCGCGGTTAACGTCGCTGGCGGTCTACTTGATTGATGTATAGAGGTGAAGTTTGCAAACACAGTTCTGTAGAAGTTAATATTCTTCTGTTCCATAAATGAATTTTTTTTTGTAATGTAACTTATATTTTGTGAACAAAGTGTACTAAAACGTAACGGAAATTTGGTGAACAACAAATTCGGAGACGAAGTAGTTTTTCCTTTTAGTTTCATAAACTGTGAAACTTACTGATTACCTTTATAAACTTGTAAAATAAGTGTTTTGTCATCAAATGCGGTAAAAAAGATGCCTTGCTATAATTTAAGGATTATACAGTATTCGAACTTCTTTATATATATTTCTTTGCAACGAGATTAAATATGAAACCTCAGAAATAATCTTTCGGAAAAAATAATTATGTGCAATTTCGAAAATATCGATGGGCAGGAGCCATGCGCGTAGGGAGCAAGTGACAAAATAGGCCGGAAATGTCCTGTGACCCGTAGTTTAAGAGGAGTCTTCGACTGGGGCATGAACGGCGTTGCAATGTGTCACGCCTATTACTTTTTACGCAAAAACACTTAACTTATTCATATTATGTTTATTTACGAAAAGAACACACACTTGAAACTATACGTCTATATTTTCAAAAATTGAGCACGCTTGTAAGAAACATGATTTTCGGGCCTCTCAACATGTCTAAAAACTATTTTTTTGTATTATTTTTTTCGACTGCCGTAACTTCGGAAATATTTCCTGAATTCGTAAAGTGCAAAGCGAGAGGCATGCGTTGGTCTCTACATCATACTATTAAAAAATAAAATGTTGTGGTCACCGCTTAGCGTCCCGTAGGAAAAAGACTACAACGAAAACCTCGCACGCCAGTTTGGCGCGCTACGAATAGAGGCGATATGCTTCTCGTCAAGCGTGGGACACTGGCTCTTATTGCTATGCGTCAAAGGTGGAAGTTCTACACCGGCGAAAACTCATCTTAAGATCCTTCCCAATCACAGCTACCCAGGGGTTTTCTGGTGAAACTTCTGGGCGAGCTGGAAACCTGTGACAGTGGAGGCAGAACTTATTCACCAGACAGCGCCTAGACCGGTCAGGAAATTATTACGACGAATTAGATCGTCTTTACAAAGGCGTCGGCAAGACTCCGGTGCTCTGGCTTACAGTGGGAACTTTCGCGAAGATAAATTCCTTCTTTCTCTTTCTGCGGATAAATTCCTCGAACTGCTTCTCTCTTCCCTTTCCATCTTTATTTCCACTGCTCACTGCGAAATATTTTGTGCCCGCCGGCAAAATTTCGTTGCAGAACTTAAACCTCGGCTTCCATACTATTGATGGCGTACAAACAAGCAAACTTTAACTGGCAATATGAGAGCAGGCTTGGCTCGGGAAGTTTTATCGGTCCGGAGATATCTTGCATTTCTTTGTGAAACGGAATAAAGAGTGAGCCGAACAAAAGTTGAATACTGAAGCGGACTTGAATAGCTTCTTTAGCCTTGTGAAACAGCGCAATCGCTTTGCCTCTCAAGCGACGTAGCTAGTAGCATTCTTTCCTGCTTCCTGCTTAGATATTGTAAATCGCTTTAAAGGTTTACAACTCATTGTTACGCGTTTTGCTACAATAATTTGTAGGTATATAAAATGAATAGCGAATAAGCAAACACTTTAAATATAACGCTAATAATAATTTCATTTATTTGGCATGTGAGATAACAGATACTAAAATATCAAATTTAAAACTTTTGCGCTCCCAAAAACGAAATAAAATTATTTCGTGCACGCAATATTTCAACTGCTAACACGTTGCGCTCTTCAGTCTGCCTTGGCCAAATGAAAGAAATGAAATGGGAAACAAACGACTTAACAAATATTATTAACCCAGGTAGCTGCAGATGTTTCACCTTAAATAAGAGCATCAGTGATGCGTGCAGAGTACAGGATGTTTCGAAACTACATGTCAATATTTTGGGGCAATAATACTCACATCTATACTGAGAAAAAAAATTGTTGATACAAATAAAATTTGTTCGAATTAACCAAATCATATGTTTGTAAAGGGGCAATTAGATATTTGTTTGCTCGTACCATATTATTTTGTTCCCTCGATTTGTTTAAGGCAAATGGCTGTATTTTGTTAACAGTACAAAATATTTAGATGGTGATAAAAATGTTCCGTTAGATATATTAAATGCACGTGCAATATTTAAAGAAATAAAAAAAATATTTTTTATAAACTTAACATATTTCGGAAGTTAAAAAAAAATTAAGGAATCGTCAGAGTTTGACCCATTAACCCTTGGCTTGCTACTTTCTAATCACGACCTAACCAACTTTTTTTTTTAATGTTAGGCTCCTTGGCGAGGTCGCAACATCGCCAACGAGCCAAACATCCCCCCTTTACAGCTTTAGTATTTGACAATTCCCCAGTTGTGACAGTATTTGGTGACTCTGACAATTGAAAAGACGCTAACGGACAAACACAAATTTTACACCCAGCCAGACCTGGGAATCGAACCCAGAACCCCTCGTATCCAAGTCGG